>JAUZNK010065039.1:0-49164 GCA_035046665.1 Euphysa ruthae
TTATAATATTATTACTAATCCGCGAAATTGTAACAACAAGGTTCCGCGGATTTTACTTTTTTTCTTCATAAAAGTTTCTTACATTATCGTAGCATCCATCACTGGACATTAGTTACGCCAATCAGATGTCTTGAAAAAAAACTAATAGCTCTGCAATTTTCATTTTGTAAATTTTTTTAGATTAGTTGCCACGCTAGAAAACTAAGGTAATAATTACAAAGGGCTGTTAATCATTTATACACAATACCACGATGACAATGTTACTTCCAACTCTTGTTGTGGCTGCAGTAATGTCAGGTAAAATTGATAAAAAATTATGAGCTACTAAGCATCTTTTTATAATAATGAAATTTTTCAATTTTCAATGTTCAGAAATTAATAAACTTTTTATCTCAATCCATGTTTTTCGTAATACGCACAGTTTAAAAAAAGAAAAAGTGCCAAATATACATTTTCGTGACAGAAAATTCAGGGTGATTGGATTATTGATTCAGTTATTGTTTATCTATTCCTTTCAAACTTCATGTTTTTCTGACCGAGCGGTTAAGTCTTTGGCTTCTGTCACGGAAGTGTTGGTTCGAGACCCTTAGAGACCAATGATTTTCTTTACCGTAAGCTCAAATGAGAGCTCTAAGTCAATCAGAACCAAACCCGTGAGCCCTTCTATAATAAATTAGTTCGTAAAACTACTTGTTGGCCAACCTTAAAACAATTGAATCGAATCGTATGAAGTTGAAATAAGAATTTGAATACGACAAAACACTTTTTTTTTGCATAACCTTCTTTAGAATTTTATAAACCGATCAAGATTTCTTACTAAATTTCACCTCGGAGTTCTAACTCGGTGATTACAATTCATTTACCACTAACAAAGTTATCGGGTGTTTAGGGCGTCTGTGCCATGCGTTTCACAAATGTCTCTGCAACACAGAACAACGTTGTGAGAATAATTATCCATCTCCAAACAATTATTAATTCAGCCATCCAAAAAAGTCTATAAAAGCTTTACAAACGGGAAATTTTTTTACTCGGTTCTAGACCGCTTACTTCACCAGTCAACTGTAACTTTCGCCTGCACCTGTTTTGTAAGATTATTCAGTCAAGAATTTTTTGCATAGTTAAGATATTTTATAGACAAGCAGTAGAATACTTTGTATATAAAATAACGTAACATAAAAATTACATAACATCGACTGCAATTTATTTTCACAGCTTCGAAGTATCCGAAAAAAAAATTCGATGCAAGTTTTTTGTTTTTCTAAGAACTTTAAAATTTTCGTTAACTCAGGGTTGGTTAGCAAGTATTCACACTCTACAGAAGTATATGCCAAATTTTCGTATAATATTATATATTGCTAACACTATTAAGAATTTCTTAAGAACTCACAAAAATCAAGCTCTTTCATTGGTTATTTGCTGAAAGATAATTTTCCTGCATAGGTATTACATAATTTAATTTTTTAACACCCTGAATTACTATTTTTATTGCTTGCCATAATTATAAATTTACGAAGTAAATATTGCAGCAAGAAAATTGTTTTTGAAATGAATATAAAAAAAAAATTTAACGAGTTATAACTTGTTTAGGCTCGATGCAGTTCAAACTGAGTGATTTGCCACCACTAAAAAGATGGGAGATCCCAACACACATTCACACAGGAAAAAACGTGGGTAGAAAATACAAAGACTTCGATAATATTGAAGTAAAAAGAAGCCATTACTGGGAGGCAAAACCAGATTTTACCGCTAAAGAAATCGACTGGTACGATGACCCGGAGACTGTCAAGCTTGATTATAACTATAAAAATTTCTTAGATAATCCTGATGAATCTGCACTGAAAGAAGAGGTAAGCGCCAGCCTAGTTAAGAAGGATAAGTCTAATCTTTTAGGCTTAAAACGAGATATGGTGGTTAAAAAACCAATTGATGATGATTTTAATATTATTGACAATTCATTTGTTCGTTCTTTGATAACTCCTCAAAATATTTCGACGCATAACATCTTGGCGAAAAAACTTATGAAGAAGAGGAAGCACAAAAAAATTGCAAAAAAGGAAAGGCATAGGCGATCATCGGAAGACTCTAAATATGATGGAATTTTTTCCGAAAACAATAGTGGCTTTGTTTCAGATACGACAGATGCTTTGGATATATTTGATGAAAGAAACAAACGAGACATTATCTCAGAATTTCTTAACGAACCACGAGGTTTAGGAAACAAGAAAAGTGCAGTGTCAGCCAAAGATAGCGTCAAAAATGAGCAAGCAACAAAGAAAGAAAACATCCAAAAAATTGAACAGTCCCGTAAGACAGCTGAACAAATTTTAAAATCAAAAAAAATAACTGAAGGTGTTCTGGGAGATGAGCAGCCTGTATCAAAAAACACCATTGCAGATGCTGTGAAAATGCAAAAAATAGCATCAAAGCCTCAAGACGTCAAGGCTACTACTCGAGAAAGAATTGATCATCCAAAAGATAAATTTAATATGGATTCTGTACCATCAAACGTTGCTAGAGCGGTTGCTATGGCAATGGAGCAATTGAAACGAGATAAAATGTGGGGAAAAGTATTTGTTCATGTTCGACCAAGCGGCCAACTAAAGGTCATGGTTCAGGAGACAAGAAAAATGGAGGACGAAAGCAGTAGGAAAAAAAAGTAGAAAATACATTAGGTAGAATTTTTGTAACAAGAAAATAATGATATTATGCAAGAAGAATTTTTCTTATTCAAATTTTCTAAAAACGTTTTAAAGCATTCTGTGCAGATATTCCTAAAAATAAAATTAAAAGCATTAGTAGTAGGAAGAAATTTTAGTCTAAGAAATAGGGAGACAGTAAAATTTTAAAGAAAGGAAATAAACGAAAAAATATTTAAAGTGATTTCAAATATTAGTTGGTAATCAAATCAGCCACTAGGCTGTGAAAAATAAATTCTTGTTAAAATAATTTGTATGTAGAAACTTTAATCACCAAGTAAAATTGTTGTCACTTTTCATCGACTTAGATAGTAATACAAACATTGCATGTTTAAGATCTTCTAAAATATCCTCCAATAAATCAGCTAGAAAAAGTTTAAGAAGCAAAAGTTTATTCTTCGGAAAAAATCTTCTCTAGAAGAAAGTGAAATTTAAAGTTCACAACGCAAGAAATAGCCGTCAAAAAGCTTTGTGAAGTATGAAAACTGCTGTTATTCAAATTTTGTGTGATTTTGTTTGACGTTTACATAGTTCAATTTTAAAATGAAAATGTGTACCTTTATTTTTCCTAGGATAGTTGCACTTTGTTATTTTATTAACCTTATAAAAAATATTTATCTAACTTTTTATGGAAAATTATGTATGTATAACGTATTTTGATACTAATGTAATATTGTAACTAATATGATATGTAGTTATTCTAGCCATTTTAGATACATCAAAGGATTGCAGTTATTTCTTTATTCGTACCAAGATGTTATCGCAAAAAAATTCGCTTCGTAAGAAATATTTTGCTTTGTGAATACAAATTTTCAGAATTTCATTGAAATGATCCAAAAATCAAAAATCATTCTTTGTTTATAAAATCTGTTGCATTTATTAAAATGGCTTGAAAGTTTTATTAAATTTGCACCATTTAAGGGTATCTATTTAAGCGTGTCTATTTCAAGTTTTATGCATTCATGGAAATGAGGCCAGAATTAATAAAAGGATTTGACAGTAAATTTCTGTTTTGAAAAAATAAACTTCTAATCATCCGAATAAACTAATAATTTGAAAGATGGTATAATTTTTATTGAGGAATCCAAAAATATCGAAATAGTTTGAACCCAAAATTATGCATAAATTTAGTTTAAGGTTCAACTTCGGGTAGTGCTTTTTTTCCAATTCTTTTTTTATAGCAAAAATCTTCAAACAGGGTGTGCATGAGGGCTTTCAAGGGAAGAAATAATTGAGAAAAGCCGAGCAAAAAGGCTTAAATGAGATTTTTGAACATAAAAAGAGGGTAAAAATATTTACCAAAATATATCTTATAGCGTTTTTCTATTCGTTTCTTTGTTTTGAAATTTAGACGAAAACTTTTATCCACCAATTGTAATAGCGTTTGCTCTGATTTATAATTCTTGGCCAGATTCTTAATACAGTGGTATCTCTACATAATGGGCACCCTATAAAAGGGACACCTCTATAATATGGACAGTAAGCTAAAGAATGGAACGCGGTAATATAACATTATATTACTTCATACAATGTTCAATGGTCTTTGGGATGATATTTAAGGTCTTTGAGATGATATTTTTCATCCAAATTATGGCTTTTGCGGAAACATATATCTAGCATACGAGAATAGACAAACTTACCAGTAACTACTTTAAAGTTATAAAAGAGTTTGAAAATTGATGGGTTCAGATTCGAAAATTTCAGAAATAGAAAAGCTCAATGGGAAAAGAAAGTGCAGAGTATGGTATTAAATCTGTAGAGTATGACAATAGAAAGAAAATTACGCAATAATCGAAAGCAGAAATTTTCGTTTATGAACGAAAGAAGATGCCTGTTCGATTCGCCTTATAGACCAATGATTTTCTTTACCGTAAGCTCAAGAGGGAGCTCTAAGTACACCAGAAACACACCTGTGGGCTCTTCTGGAAAGCCATTTGTTAGCTCCGACGTTAAATATAAATTCTTATCTACTTGCTTACTTGCTTAATAACTCTGATCAAGGTATATTTTCAAACCCACCAAAATTCTTTCTTAAGAGATAAAATTTAAACTCAATTAAGGGCGCTACTGGCTTGGAATAATTAAGGGCGCTACTGGCTTGGAATAATTAAGGGCGCTACTGGCTTGGAATAATTTATCAGTTAATATTAATAAGAATGGAACAAAAGCTAAATTCAAATCCAAAATTAAATCATTTTTAATTTACTTTTAGTGCAAAACAATAAAAGTCACCTGTTCATTTATTTACACCTATTCCAACTTTTCTAACCATTAATTCTAATATTTTTATTTTATTCCTAATTCGTTTGAATCTAACATTATAAAACTAGTATGGTAAATGAAGTTTCAGTTGAAAATAAAAATCATTTAGTTTCTCATAACTCTGGAAAGTTTACCACAGTTCTTCGTACTTTGAGCTTAAACTTTCATGCTTCTCAATTTTGTCTGATGCCCACAAGAACACGAACGCTTAGAATTCTATCAGTAACACCACCTCTTCATTAACTCCTTCCTCTTCCAGAATAAAATTGACAAGTTTCTTACAACAGGGTAACAAAAATACTTCATCAGATAATTCATGGAACTACATTTTAATCAGACTTGAGATTATTTCAGGAATAAAAGCCTCTGGTTTCGGTGTTTTCCTGAATTCAAGTTCAATGTTAGAACAATATGTTTTGGAGCAAATTCCCTAAGTCAACTTACGTTGATCGAAATGATTAAAAAAGCGTGCTTCATTAGCAATCATCTGTTTTAATGGTTACATGAGAGAAATTCTAAAATTTTTAAATGAATGCAGTTCACAACCAGAATGTTATACGCAAATTTTTTTTACTTTATATGAGCGTAATGCGAATCAGGGATTATAGGTCCAAAAAATTTGAGAAATAAGTAGCTAAAGGTTTTGGAGACCAAAACAGGCTGTGGAAGAAAAAGAGGTTTATGGAACTTGATTGTTTTTTAAACATATTTTTTGGTCGTTTTTAAAATGGGTTTTTCTTCAAATCATTTTTTTTAAAACGCTGGGTATCATAGCATCCAAACTTTGAGAAAACGTTCAGAAGTTTTCAGTAAATGTTCTTCATACTATGAATTGTGTCCTGAAACAAGATTTTAAAATTTTGAAGATTATTTGTGCGTAAAATCTACTTTCTATGTGAATATATTTGACCTTTCATCATTTTGTAAAAGGTATTATAAGTAGAAAATATAAAAATACATAACATATGATTTTTGAAGATTTTTGTAGCAATAGTGTAAAGCCTCCTTAAAGAAACAGAAATTTTTCCAACCTTTGTGAGTGGTTTGTTGATAACAAACTAAGTGTGCATTTTGGAGAAGAAAAAACCAAGTTTATCCTCTTTTAATCTAAATGAAAGCTAAAAAAAAAAATCTTTGAATAAAATTTATAGAGACACATCAATTAAACAATTTACCTAAATACATAAATGAGGACCTTTCAACATGGAAAATTTCGTTGAAATAGATGTCTAAAAAAAATGAAAGAAATATTTTAACCTCTAAATAGTGACAAGCCCCCAAACAATAAATTTCCTCAGGTATACATGACCATATGGGCCAAAAGATACATTCTTTGTATGCCCTACTTCGCACAAATTCTTAAAATTAAGAAATGAGCTGCTTTAGAAATTTCCTAAAAGATAATTTTTAGAATCGAAAAGAGCTGCATTCACGCTCACTACTGAAAAAGAGATTTTTCAAAAAAATTTTGTATTTTGATCATTAATCTTCAAAAGAATTTTAGAAGTTAATAAATAAAAACTGTTAAAAAAAAGTTACAGGTGGAAAAATAGGAAAGAAAAACATTCTGTTTATGTTAGCAAAATTCCAAAAACAAATTTTGATTTAGCTTCTTGTATCCTTTTCTTTACTGGATATAATTTATCTAAACAGGATGCTTATTAGATAAAACCCCGAGTGGAGAGATAATGGGTTGTTACGTTTTAAATAAAATTAATTCCGAACGTAGATTTTTAAAAAGAAAATAAATTTTTCTTAACATCCTTGAGGCGTGCAATGCTCTGATTCAACCTCAATATGACTATGCATGTTCTGTCTTATCCTGTTCCGAGTCTGGGAAACGGCGTGATATGACTGCCATCGTGCTTGGCGTGCCTTGTGCCTGGGTGCCTTCAGATTTGGCGTGCCTGAGTGTCATTGTAAATTAAAGTGCCTGATAGCTATGATTTTTGGCGTAGCGTGAAAAATCGCCGTGCTTCTACTAAGGACATGACTTTGTGTTAACGTGCTGCCAATTTATAGCGTGCCATGATTCTTGGCGTGGTAGAAGAATAAATAATAGTCATCTAAAGTTAGATAAACCCTTGAGAAGATCTACCATGAGAAAAAATTGTCTGCCATCAAAAGGTCCCTTTATATGGAACAGGCTTTCTAATAAAATAAAACCAATCACAATCTATAACGTATTTAAAAATAACATCAAGTAGACATTTTTTACCTCATTGGATATAGTTTGCAGGCCTAATAAATATAGACTATATTTTCTGCAAAAAACATTTCTTTCTTTCTTTTTTTTATTTATTCTTTATTTTTTTACTATGCTTCGGCTCAGTCAATCTCTCTATGTTGTGTATGATGTATAACGGGACAAAAATGGAAATATTTTTGACAGACAATTTTTGTGCCTATCCTTGCCGCTATTTGTTTTCTATCTCAATGTTTATCCTTGCTGCTATTTTTTTGTTTATTACCTTGTCTTGCAATTTTCATAGCATATGTATATTTTTTTTTGGCAGAATAAATATTTACTTACTTATCTCATGTAAGATCTACTCTATTTAATACAAGCTAGGAAGTGTAAAAACATTGCATGTTGTACTCAATTTAGGTTGTCATATAAAAAAAATTGTAAAAGAACAGTTTCTACCATCTACATTTGCCCTGTTTAATAGCTTTAAATTGGACAAAATCAATATCTATGGTTGGGTAAAAACGATTTTTATGAGTCGCCACTTATCCCAACGTCAAACAAGCAGAAATATTCTTTGAGAGCATTATAAGAAACGTTAAATAAGGCTGTTAGCTCTTTAAGTATCGCTTATATATGGCGTGTTCGTATAATTACGCAAAAATGTTTAGAGAGTGAGTCCATTTAGTTTGCTCCTAAACCCAGTCGGTTATCTACTGAAGAGATTTGTAACTACATGCTTGAAAGTGACGATGAGTTATCAGAAATTGATCAATCTAACTTTACTTTACAGCATTCGTCAAGCACTATACCCTCAGTCAGTTTGTCGAATCGATGACCTAGGGAAATAGGGTACCACTAGACTTTGTAAGCTTGATGCAGAAGAAACGATTTTATGGGATTTCAAGCTAAATCAGGAGTTATCTCAGTGCGAAACGGCCAGGCTGTTTTCTGAAGTGAGCACACTCAATTTGTGTCTAGTAAATGTTTGTACGAGCCACTTTGTCTTCCCGCTTCCACCCTGACCAGTCAAGTACATATGTGCCGAAGTAGCCTCAATGAGATCAGAGGGAAGCGGGAAAATCTCCCTTACTTCATCAGCAGGTTCGACTGTCCATGCTGCAACTTCAAGACGCTACTCGTATCCGGTTTGCTTGTGTCACCATTGCCCATACCTAGGATACCTAGAATGTTCAGCCACATATATGCCGTCGACATTGTTGGGAAGGTATTTTGTATAGATAGCATTTGTGCAAACGCGTCAGACGTCTTCTCAGAGGAAACATGTCAGCATCCTTTGGAGCTCAAAAATGGTGTATGCGAGGACGAATGCCCGTATATTAAATTACTGAGCACTTATTTTCCTACTAGAACTTTGCAGAGGTGAGCAGTTTCATTTTTGTCTAAAGCTAGAATCGTCACCTTGCTTAGTGCATTTTCCAACCAACTCGCCAGCCAAGTATCTGAGTGGAAATTTAATGCTAATTTTGGTGCCAATGCTATAGACGACCTCGCAGGCAATGACTTCTTTCATATCCGCAGAGTCAAGTAAGTCATACAGCTCAAAAGTTGTGATCCATCTCTGTTTTTCAAGCAGATACTTTCCCACGTGACCGAAGGTTAACGGATAGGTGTTTGGATCGAATACCCAATTGGATAGCTGGATATAATCAGTTAAATTGAGGACGTAGCTAAGCGGCACACTCTCTACCTTCGCTTGACGCATTGTGCTCGTAGCGAACCCATACTGATGCAAAAGTTCATACACATCATCAGCCCATCCTATGAAAGAATATTTACATGCTAGATAGGATGCTAGTATATCCAAATTGTGATGTTCACTTGTTCCTGCTGTGGCATCTTGGCTGTTCCATAATTTAGACTCGACCTGAGCCGATTTCCAAACGCATCTGTATTTCATAGGGTCAGCTTTATATCTTCACTATCGAGCCACTTCCTAAAACGATAGGCTGAAGCACAAAGTATAGAGTAGGTGGCTTTGTTTTAATCTGTATGTACATAGCAAATAAACTTATGCTTCATCCTCAGGCTCATCACGAGTGTCTGTTTCAATTTCCTCTGTAAATGCTTTATTAATAGCTCAAGATGCAGATAGTGATCTCCATAGCAAACCATCACTCCCCACAAGAGCCTGGCCACACAGCCAGGGTCTTGTGGTCGAGGGAATGGCCCTAAATGCGAATGCGATCATTATCATCCTCTTCCTCTGTTCAATGTTTTCTTACGCTGTAGTAGTCCGAATTCCTTTATTGTGTATGATGAATAAAGATCGAATAAGGTTTGCTCGTCAATACTGTCTAGTGATTGGACATGTTTAATTTCTGGTGGGTCGATTGGAATTTCTGCTCAGGCATGATTATTATATTAAGGCACAGAATTTTGTGCTAGTTTTGCATTTATGTTATTTAGAGCATCGATAGCAATCAACTTAACCTTGCGGGCAGTCTCAATCGCGAACATGTCCTCAATTGAGCAACCAGTATTTGCGAGCTTCCTATCAAAGCGTTCTAGTATCCAGCGGCGCTTGGGTGTCAACCCAGCATCTGCTCGAGTCATATTGTCCTGGATGTGGTTGACGGCTTAGTGAATGAAACAGTTAGTTTGTGAACTTGTTATTTTTTTTTTGGATCTAACATCGACCCTAGTTTGCCCTGTTGAGAAAGAGGCCGAAATTCCTAAAACATATGTCGGATATTCCAGACCACCTTTTCTCCGAATTTTGATGTCATGGCGGTGACTTGATCCCCGCGAGCAAAAGTCTCCCCTTTAATGCGGTAGTAAAAAGCACTTTCTACTTTGGTCACTAAACTCTAGCACATCAGAGTCCGTTTCTTTGGTATTCTAAGTTTTTCAAGCAAGAGCCGATATACTTTGTCCTCGTTCATGACATCTGGCCCTATTGCTACCGGCCGCATGTCGAATCGACTACCATCCACACATTCCTCTATCTCTTTCCAGATGATTGTATTCCCTTTCTTGATGTAACTCCTGTTTGGGTTGGACACTCCCTTAGTCAGTTGCAAGTGGGACTTTTTCTCCTTCACCTATCTCAGCTTAGGGTATTTTTAACGATATCTACAGGAGTCAGTTTTTCCCCTTTTCTCCTACACATGCTGCTTAAACGCAGAAGGCCAGAGAAGCTTCGACAGCCTTTCTTCAAAAGCTTTTGTAGCTGTGTTTAACAGTGTTTGTGAGAGCCGTTTTTTCATCCTTCACACACGACTTAAACGCTAAAAGACCAGAGAGGCTTTCCTTTAACAGCCTTGAGGCTGTGTATAACGGTGTCTGTGAGAGAATGAGAACCGCACTGTCTACAAAGCAGAGTCGCAAACTTAGTCCCTATATCACATAGCTTACACGGAACTGGTGGCGTATTACAAAGATCTAGCTGCTGGTGGTGTGTGCCACAATATATGTCGACACATTTTTTTGTGGTAAAATTGTAAGGTTTTCACTTTCAACCACGGGGATCTATTATCTGCCTTTATTGTTTGATATAACTTGGCCTGACGCACACCTAAATGAAAATCAGCCAGGGTCTCGTAGCTGCGCAGAATGGGGGAGAGTGTAGATTTACAATTACCAATTATATATCTACTCGAGGAAGCGCCACGAGAGCCATAGGCCCTTCCACATGTGAGTATAAAACCGTCTTTACCTACATTAGTATTGCCAGTTGTTTATGTTTTGAAACTGCCCTGGTCTACATAAGTATTTGCTAATCGTTTATTTACGTGAGGAGGGTTAGCTTAAGAACTTTTCCATACTCCGAGTATAAAAAGCCCTAGTCCTCCCTGTAAAACATTGGTGAGAGCTAGGGGAACAACAATATCCGTACTGGTGGTAGATGAGACAGAAACGAGAGAGGTTCAACAATCACATTGCTAGATGATGACTGTTGAAAACAAACTGTCGAATTCCTCATCCTCAGCTTTCCATTGTGTTTCTTCCTCTTGCTATGACTTCTGACCGCACTTCTCCGCATATTTGATATGTCAAACTGTTGTAGATATAGTGTGCATTTTGCAATCTTTGAATTGGCTTTCTGCAACCATAGTTTGAATTGATCCTGTTTAAATCAATCATCATTAGACAAATCTCTTTGATATTGAAATATTATTTTCGAAAAAAAAGATCGCAAAAATACTACTCCTATATACAATATACATACATTGGCTCTTTGTATACAGAGGTTGTATAATTATGTGATTCAATAGAACATTTTAGAGTATTTTAAAAAAAGGCTTAATAAAAACTTTAATATCTGGCCATTTTCCTATTTTTTAATGTGGACGAGTACAAATATAACACACCAAAAAAGTAGAGGTTTTCTGAAGACATTTTAGTAAAGCCAATATTTAAAACTTCAGGGCTGATCTCAAAAAAGTAGACTCGGGTGTTCTTGATTGATGGGCAGGTACCAACAACACGCTTAACAGTTTTTCATATAAACTTTCTACACTATATGATATACATTTTTCATTAAGAAAAGTCATTGTTAAAAGTAAGAACTTAATGTCACCATTAAGGGAAAAAAGGGAAGACAATCATACTACACATCGCAAATTGAAAAACATAAGAATTATCCAAAAAATACAGGGAAAATAATAAAAAAGATCACTGGAAAGTTAAAAGAAAACGATCTACCTCATGTATAAAAAAAGCAAAAAATGGAAATACTTTAAATAGATCATTTGAAAGTTATTTAACAAGAAATCAAGAGTTTATTAAAGACTCTGAACTTACTTTTGAAGAGTTTGAAACAGCATTTAAATAGTTTCAAAGAAACAAGTCAATGTGGAGTGGATGATTTTAATAGCAATATAATGATCGATGTATATGACGAAATCAAAACCTGTCTTTTAAAAATTTTTAAAGACTCCATAAAAAATGGAGTGTTTCCTGACTGTCTAAAAATAGCAAAAGTAACCACTATTTTTAAGTCTAGTGATACATCAATCCTAGGCAACTATATACCGTTATCAGTTCTACCAGTATTCTCGAAAGAATTATGTGTAACAAAATTTTCTCTTTTTTTAAAGAAAAGGGTTTACTTTTCAAAAAAAAGTTTGGATTCCAAAAAAGCACAAGAACGTGTACCGAACATGCAATAACGCAACTTTTAAATGAAGCAACTAATACTTTTCCTTTGAATCAAATGACTCTAGGAGTTTTTGTTGATCTATCAAAAGAATTCGACACTGTAAATCATACCGTTTTACTTAAAAAACTTGAATCATAATACTTCATTTGGAAAAAATTTGGCGCGGATTTAATATGGCGCAGGGCAAAAATGAAATTTTTGGCGCTGATTTAACTTGACGCAGTCGAAAAAATTTAAGGAAATATGAACGATTTAAAAGTATAAAATAAGAAAAATAAACACATATTGTAGCATAAACCTTCACTAAAATAAAAGAAGACTACATAACATATATCATACAACATATTTGGTTAGTAAAAGTCTAGAATTTATCTTGAGTTTTGGTTCTAATCATTCATCATCGACGGTTAGTGTGTCATCAAAATTAACATTGTCTTTGCTGTCATTTTCCCCCATTCAGAACTTTCTACGTCAAAAGTTATGTTCACAAAATTTTCCCTCAACTCGTTGCCGGTAAGGACGATTCTGATTCGTCATGTGCTGTGATAAGTGGCGAGATATCCTCAAATGGATCGATTTATTTAGCCCAGAAGACCCAGCCTCAATAGCATTGTATATACCAGCTGCATTCCAACTATTTACGATAACGGATGAGCCAGCTCGTGATGTAATTTTATTGTAATATTCTACCAATCATTTGGCGTGGATTGATTTGAAGGTAGAAAGGCGAATTTCTATCTTTATTTCTTCAACTTTTTTCCAAGGGAAAGCTCAATCTCGATCTGCTGTGCTGTCCGAGTATACTCGTTTCAGGTATGACAATTTTTAACCGTTAAATTTAAATTTTGGAAGAGTTGAACCATATCATTCGGTACCAAAGCGTAATGGATATCGTTATCCTTCAAGAGGGAGACAGCAGAGTCAGTAATTTGGCCACGGAATACACCGACGATAACCAAAAACACTTTTTTGGGCTTTCCAAATACTTTGCACTGACTCTGTACGTATGACATGATAATTTCATTGATCAGCTTGATGGATTCCATGATATTGCTAAAATGACTAGGATTGCAGTTAGCAAGAAATCATCGGGAAGTTTGAACCTAGGGAGGCTACGCGTTTTTTCCCCCCATAGATCAACTGCATCGGTAAAAAACGACCATAAAAAGTGATTGTACTGTAATTCTCTGATAACCCAGCAGTAAAAAATAAAAACCGATTTAGAGTTTTGTTTTGTGTGTGATTCATTACAGGTACGTATTTCAACGGAGTTTGGTCAAAATTAATGATTAACGAATGAGGGATTTCATATTTCTCGACAGTCGCCACGATATTGTAAAAATATAAAAATTCAGCCTTTTATTTCGCCCCTTCTGGAATTTCTGCTTTACCCGTGGTTCAAAGTCGCCTTTTGAAACCTATTTGTCGAAACAAGCTTTGAACCTATTACGAAGAATCCAGGCCAATATAACTCAAACTATATTTGGGATTTCGTGCAATCAAAGCATTTGCGGCAGGTATGGTGATAGTAGAAGATACAAGTCCTCCAGTCCTTCGAAAGGAAAGGAAAACCATCTGATCCAAACTGCCTAATAGTAACGGTCTTCCACGTGGAAATACGCTCAAACTTCTATTAAAATCACGATTGTTCTCTCGATATTACTTCTTTGTACAGTTTAGCGAATCTGCGAATTGCTTTCATTTAGTCGTTTCTCTTCGGTATGAAACTTTCTTTCAGTGGTGATGGATCCGTATATTTTCCACTTCCATAATGCTCTTTATCGGACCATTATCTGTATGATTTGGATCATTTGGAGTTGAAACTGGTGCTTGCTTCTGAACAGGTTTGGTAATCCATAATCCCTAAACCAGAATCCTTCTGAAAACTTTGTTGATCTAAAAGGGAATAGAGCGGTAACCTACCATAACTGGAAAATCCACAGTTAAAAATACTAAGCAATCATTTTAAATGCTCGATCTTACGCTTGAAAGTAGTCGAAAGGAATAATTAATTTGCTCTATCTCACGATGTAGATTTAATTTCTTAAAGATAAAATTGCGATGTGTCACGTAACTTATCCAATTAGTCTAAGCCTGGAAGAAACTGGTGCATTACACGCTCGCGCACACCTACAACACACCAAATCCTAAACGAAGGTATATTCAAAACCATTTGTAGTAACATTGCATTATCCCAATATTAATTGTTAACTACTTTGATAAAAAAACATATCACGTGTGTCATGATGCTTGTTCTGGTAATGATGTCCATGGCCGCACTCGTGTGCACCTAAACACACACACACACACACACACAAACACACCTAATATTAAGTGTTATCAAGACCATAACTTATCTTAAGCATTTCATGTGATGCAACACAAACAATAAAATATATATTATGATAAATTTTAATCAAAGAAAATTAATAAGAAACAAAAATTAATTCAACTAAACAAATAAATAAGACCACCAAAAAAGTTGTTTAGTCACCCCCAATCTACGATACTATTTGTTTTGCTTCAATACCCGCATCCAAAATGGCAGCGTTTGTGATTGTTTTGCGTGACGTATTATGGCATTGTATTACAGTAACAGTATATCAACTAATCACGAATGTTTTCATAATACAATCTTTAACATGTCAACAACCGTATCATATTTTATAACTACTTCAAAGGAAGAAACTTTCGCGAGAAGAAAATTTCGCGGATTTTGCTAAAATCCGCGAAAATTTTCAAAATTGGGCGTCCGCTAAATTAAATTCATTTTGAAAATCAACTTAATTTCCCATTCGCGGAATTAAAAACTAATTTTTCGTCATCGTTGCTGTTGTCCTGTTTTTTGTCAACAACTATATGCAAGAATTGGAGGGATCCCGAAAAAACAACTTTAGCATGATAAACAAACAAAAGAATCAAGTACAAGTTTTTTTAATTTATCTAGTTTATCGCAATGACTGCCGTTTTTTTGAGTAATCTTTTTTCGATGGTTTGCTGCTTTGTT
Organism: Euphysa ruthae; assembly: GCA_035046665.1. Classification (NCBI taxonomy): domain Eukaryota; kingdom Metazoa; phylum Cnidaria; class Hydrozoa; order Anthoathecata; family Corymorphidae; genus Euphysa; species Euphysa ruthae. Next base: position 15,279 of record JAUZNK010065039.1, read on the forward strand.
TCTTGAAAAATTTTAAATGTTGCATTTCTAGATCGTTTGAGAGCACGTGCCCACGAGCGCTCGATTGAAAATATTTTTAAAATTTCTGTTTCACTTTGAAAATGTCGTTAATAAGATATTTTTCTTTGACTGCTGAAGGGTGTCAGAATGCAGTATAACAGAAGATAAACCTCCGTTTGAAAAGCTATAGTTCTCATCACACGTTTATTCTTTATAAGAAACCAAGCAAAGGGTCTGAGGTTAGGTAGGTTAGTGCCAAAAGTTTCTTATGTGGTTTCTTATGAACGAAGGAGAAATTTACACAACCTGCTCCCTTTATCTCAGTAAAGATTCCTCTATGCTCAATTTCTTCTTGAAATTATACTTGAATAAGGTTTTTTTTTCCCGTTTACTCTGCCATAGCTCAAGTTGTAGAATTGATAATGATGTTATTTCGACATAAACTAAACATTTGAAAGTTTGAATCGCATAAACATTCATATTAACCTATAAAATTCGAACTAGTTCTTCGATTGTATATTTTTGATAGAAAAATACAAACAATTGGTTGAAACTCTGTACGCGGAACCAAAGGAAGGGAAGAAATATATGGGAGATTTTTGCAGCTAAAAAGTAGTGATAAACAAAATCTGACTCCGGTGGCTCCAAAGCAGGAAAATAAAACGAAGCCTCCTTCTTCCGAAAGTGATAGCATTCAAAGATATTCGATATCTTTTTACAGCGACACCCCGACAAACCACGAAAAAAATAAGAAACAAAGAGCACAGGCGTCATAACTATTGACTGAATTTTGGATAGTAGTCTTAAATTGTGTTTTTGTACTTTTTTCTAAGAGATTAAGTATTTTAAGTAAGTAACTATTTATTCTGACAAAAATATACTTAAGAAAAAAAAAAATAATAATAGCAACAAGAATAAACATTAAGATAAAAAACAAATGGTGGCAAGGATGGGCACAAAAATTATTTGTCACATCAATGTTTCCATTGTGGTCCCGTTATACATCACACACAAAAGCATAGGAGATCAGCCGAAGTATAGTAAAAAAAAAAAGTTTTTTTTTTACAGAATTATAGTCTATAATGATATCATCATAAAACATTAAAATAAAATGATTTTATCAACATTCCAACTGTTTATAAATATTTGCGTAGACTATTCCTAGTCGCTCGAATTACGTGGGCTAAAAGTCTGAGTCAGATGGATGATACGATTTTCGTTTGAATATTCCGCACCTCAGGAATTCTCGTAAAAAAAGGGGCATAGAAGGAATGGACTGAAATCTGTAATAATAGCCTTCGTTCACACACCCTCATATCTGGTTTTAAACAAACTAAAACAATCGGCTTTCTTTCTTTCCATTTGTTATTTCAGTTATAAAGTAGCGATTTCCCGTCAACCCATTGGTTTGTTATTACAAACGTTTTTGATTGGTCTTTTTTACGCACAAGGTCTGGTTTGTTGCCGTTATTACAACAGTGATTTCTTTGTTTGAAAGGTATTTTTTCTATTTATTTTTTGTTTAAAAATGAAAAGTTTTATTTACCCAGCAGATCCTGTTCATATCATACCTTTTCATCCTCCACAAATGATCCTTCCTCTTCCATCTCCTATTCAAAGACGACGTTCTTTTTCTCAAATATTCTATATCCAAAGACGAGGGGAATTAGATAGAATTAGACATGCTAGAAGGAAAAAGCGCAGATACATGCTCTGCCACGCCACATTGGAATTGATGGTGCAAGATATATTCTTCCTGACCCTATTTATCTATGTGCAATGAGCCAGGTATGTAACTTTTGCAATGCTCTTAAATTTAATGCTGAAACTTATTTTCACGGTTGCTATAAGTTAAAGTAATTTTAGAACCACTGACACTATTTTCCCCAGAGTTACATGATTTAATAAGCAATAGCGATGATAGAGCTGCGAACGAAAATTTTCAAAAATTCTTTTGTAACTGCAACGCATCATTATCATTTGCTTCTTTAGGGGCCAACATTGCGCCACTACCAAGTCTATAACCGTGCAGATCATAAACTTACAACATTAACAGTATGGTTTAAATGAAATCCAGGAAATATATATGCCTGTCAGTATACATATTTGAAAATTCCCACACATTTCGTTTTTAAAAAATATAAATGGAATTCCAGAAAATGAGAGTGGTAAAATACCTAATTACCCGAATGTTTCGAGTCAGTCATGCTCTGAAGGTGAATTTCATCCGTCTTTTATTATTACATGCTATAGGGTGTACCTCTTTTAAAGATTTACGTACCGTTGATGGTAAAATTAATGACACTTTCCGTCAGACATGTACTATAAATGGTCTGTGTGATGATACAGAATAGGAAAATACCCTTTCTGAATTTGCTGTCACTCATACAACGAAAAAATAAGGCAATAGAATTTATGCCTAACTTGAATCACATTACATTTTAAACGACGTAATGTGATGCTTTAAATCAAATGCCTACTTAGTGCGTTCAACCTTTTACCTGAGACTGCTAAATTTATATGTTTTCATTTTATACATTTAGGCTTAAATATATATGTATATATATATATATCAATATAACAGATATTTTTATTAGAAAATAATAGAAATCAAATTTCACTCTAACAGTTAGTTAGTTTAATTATTCAAACGTATTTGCTTTTTTAACGTGGGGCCAACAAATAGCTTTAAGCTAATTTTTATAGAAGGGCCTACGGGTTTGGTTCTGGTGTACTAAGAGCTCCCATTAATAAATAATTAAAATATATATTGAAGTCTAGCTATCGCTATAATACATTTACCTTACGTTCAGAGCGCTTGTTTAGCATGCGAGAGGTACGGGATCGATGCCCTGGTCCTCCAAATTTCCTTTTACCTATGTTAAGATTTTTTTTATAAATACACCAATTAGCCAAGTCTTGGCGGATATACAGCTAATAAAGTCTATTATTTGCGTTAATCGGGCCACTCCAAAAAAAAAGAATAATTTGGAACGGACTTAATTTGACCACTGGAGAAAAAGAATAATTTGGCGCAGATTTAATTCAGCGCAGAGGAAAAAAAATTTTTTTGGAAGGGATTTAATTTGGCGATTTTTGTCACTTTGCACCAAATTTGCTCCGCGTAAAAATTTATCTGACTAAGATAGCAGCCTTTCTTTTATATTGAGCTGAAATTGATATCTTAACACTTGCGTTCAATTCATTTATTAGATTCATAGACTAAAGCATAAAAACCAATGAAATGGAACACTAAATTTTGAGAAAAAAAAAAAAAAAATAAAGTTGTACATTTCTTTAAAATCGTTATTTTCTCGGAGACTTCAATTGGTTTTGTGATCAAAATGAAAAAACTTGTAACCACTGAAATCATCAAATGGCTGGGATATGCTTATGCAAAAAATACAAACGAAGGATATCCTTGTCATACGCTTACTTTAATGCACCTTAACAATTTATTCGGGTTAAAAAGCTTTTTCTAAAAGTTTGCGATATGACAATAAAGCATCTGCTACGTTTTTACTGTTCATAATTCATCTCGATACCTGCCTTTCACTAAGCTGTTCTGCAACACTCTCTTGAGATGCATCATCATCATAGGATTTGATTGCTTCAGCTTTGAAAACAACCGAGTATTGATAGCTTTTGTGGCCAGCCACTTCACTAGTCCCAACACTTTTTGCACTGGCAGTATCAACTTTGTTGACAAAATTATCAACAACATCTTTACTGATAAGTTCTTCGTCACTTTGCAGCACTGGCTGTAGTGAACTTTTCTCGGAACGGTTTTCGTTGCTTAAGCTGTGCATGACCATAGCATGAAAAGCTAGTCCTTGCTTGCTTTTAAATGTTCGTTTACAATACATACTGTAAATAATTGGGCTCAAGAATATGCTTAGCACATGCTTATTTTTTGTTCACCAAATGTGAGCCTAGGTATACTTATAAACGTAATGCTTATAACATGTATATATATTATTTCGTCCTCGAATTAAGTTGTAATACAGAGAGGAATGCTTATTCGTTTTCAAGTTGCGCTTATAGCTGCAGTGAATTATGACTGCTGTTTCGAACTTCACTTATTATTGCTTATTATCAGATATATCACATGAAGAAAAGAGGATTTATTATCATTCTGTTACGGTCATTCAAGACGAATATCGTCACTGATGCAATGTTTACTGATTCATTTTGAGAAGCCAAAATATAGACTGGATATTAATGGTGTAAGCGTGATTAGTAGCATTATATTACGAAAACTAAAAAAAAAAAAAAAAAAAAAAAAAATCAGAATTCCACTCCTCCATGATGAATGCCATCTTGGAATCCAGAATACTATTTTCCAGGCATTGAGCATAAAAACTAAAAATAACAGCAAACTAAAACTTTTTTCAGACGATCCAGAATGATGTGTTAGGACCAACAAAAAAAAATTTATATATTATTGAGCAAATCCTAAAATTTATTTTGCCTGTTTTGAAATATTTATTCTATAAATAATTACTCTTAAAAATACTATTAACAATATAAAAAATATTTTTTCTTGAGTGTATGATAAATTGCAAGCTTTATCATGAAATATAAAATATCCAATCGATTTGCATTAAAATCATCACGTGATTAATTTAAACATCACCAGTAAATGATCTACATGCTGTGAGGAGTACCGCCATCATACTAACCTACAAACATATTCACTTGTATAATGGGTCAGGTGAGTAGTTTAGACATGTAGGGTCCATCTAATGAATAACCAAGCTTTCTGTAATAATCTCGAGTACCGACTCCTGATATAACAGCTATTTTATTCGAAAAGTGTTCCTCTTTTGCTATTCTAGCAGCCTCTTCCATTAGCAATGTTCCAAAACCCTAAATTTAACGCAAGTTAATATAAATTCAATATAAAAAAAATTCTTGTTTCGAAGAATTCTTGCGAATTCATCCGTAACTATTTTTCAATTTCTTGCATAGAAAGTTTCTGACAATAAAAGTGATTTTCGTATAATAACTAATTTTCATAATCTTCCATTTAATACGAAAGTTTGTACTGATTAGAAATTTAACAAAGAGTTTATCAGGAATCCTTAAAAAAAAAAAAAAAAATTTCCCAACGGAGAAACGATCGGGAGGAGATTAAGTCAATTAAAATGGTAAACCTTGCAGCGGATGTTGACAAAAAAAATGATTAACAAAGATCATTTTAACAAAGAAGATCAATAACTTAAGAAATTAATCTTTGACTTCTCTTAATTATTCTAAAAATCGTGTGTATACAAGATCTTGTATACATGAAAATTGAGATCCTGTTCTGTAAAGTTAAACATAACATCCAAATTGTTGTTACTGCTGATGTTAAAATATTCGTGTTGCTTAAAACACTTCACTCGGTCATGTCCATTCAACATCAGCTTGGTACCTACATATAATGTACACAAAGTTTTTTTTTTTTCGATAATAAGAAAAAGCAAATTATGCTCATCTTATCTCACATTTCACTTCTTTAAAGCACCATTTTTGTATGGTTACACGCATTATATCAAACTTCAGACTGCTGTGTTTAATGGCTATAAAAAATAAACATCAAAAGATTTGAAAAAGAATCAATCAACTAATTCGAATTTTTCAAAACATAAACTATGCTGTTTGTTGATATTATATTTGATATCATTTTTTATAATTTTGAAAACAATGTAAAAAAATGTCGAAAATTTGTATTGTACATTATGATGGGTATAATGACTATTTTGAAATAAAAGATGTTTCCTCGTTAATCAAAAGTCGAATTAGAGAAACCAAAAACCTTAGCAAAACACCCAGAGCAATGTGAACTTATTCCCGAAGAAATTCACTGTATTCACTCAACCCCATGCTATAAGAAATTCACATTATTCATAAGTAAAAATTTTCGATTGTCAACTGAATCTTCAAATGCTGAGAAATAACAACGTTTGCCCATTACAACTTGAACAGGTGTTTATCCAAAATAGTGCAACCTGTGTAAAAAATATAGAGTGAAACAAAAAAACTGACATGTTCTCCCTCAAACAGTAGCAATGATCAATGCTTGTGAAACTTTAAAAGCAGCAGCAAAAGCTAAGGAAAAGTTTAAATACCATCGGCACTGTTACAGAATGTTTACATCAGGTTACGGTAAAATTAAACGAGATAGTGATCTTCTTCAAATACTAGAGGAACAATATGAGTTAAATTCGGAAGAAGAAACAAAAAACGACACTGAATGAAAATTTTTTAGAGGTTTGTGACCTTATTAACAACAACGTTCTAAAAATGAACCAGTCGGTATCAGTGCGCGTTTTACGGAATACATATGGAGATAATGGTAGTAATCAAGCGAAGAGGAATACTGATAAAGAAGCTACATAAAGAGTTTTCAAATCAGATATTGTTTGTAAAACCTGGAAATAACTTATCCAAAATTATCATAAACGCAAACATAACCCCTATAGACTATCTCCCAAATGAAAAAAAATCACTATATAATGAAAGCAGCCCAATATCTAAAAGAAGATATCTTATAGTACGTATAATGATAAACTGGAAAATACAAAATGGCCACCAACGATTGAAAAATTGACACCTGAACAACGTGAACCTCCTGCATCTTTGAGATTATTTTATCCACACTTCTACAAGAAAAATCACATGGCTTGTCTCGTAGCAATACCAGTCCTCGAATGATCGAATCTTCTGCGTTGGACATGGTACATTTCGTGACACATGGGAAATTTATTACTTCAAAACATTTTTTGTTAGCCCAAGCTCTTCACAATACAACAAGATCAAGAAAAGTTGTTGGAATCAACCATAAACTTTGGACATTGTATCAATTAAAACTTAACTTGTGAGATTGAAACTGCTCAGGTGAAGAAAGTACAACAATTGGAAAATAGTACAATTATATTTCCGCTGGAGCCGAGATTTGAAAACAGCCAAGTCTTAACATATTATTGGGTCAATAAATTTTATGTTAAGGTTGAATCCAAAACAGGTGGTGGGTTTGTAAATACTACGCATCCAATGACATTCCAAGAACAATCTGATGACACATGAACATGAAAGTAGTGAACAATTGACAGTTCATCGTCATACAAGTCGTGTGATTGAAACTTAAAAGTCAGTCAAACTCAATCCCAGAAAAGGGCCACCAATGTTGAACATCATAAAGGAAAAAAAAACATATTGTTATCTTGTGCGATTTTAGTTCTAAGTATATAATATGGCTAATAATGAGAAAACGGAATGGTTTAAACGAATATGATGGAGAAAATGAACAAGTAGTACTCAACTTGGCTGGTAAGCATTTCTCCTTATTTAAAGATTAAACTTCATTTCTCATAAGATATAATTTAATTGTTGTAGAGTAATGAGAAATACGAAATATGCCTCAAGTTATCGCCGGGTTTCTATTTTCAGGTTGGTTATTGAAACATCGGCAATCGAAAGATTTACAAAAACAAAAAGATTTACAAAAAACGATCGCTAAATATCTCCCATCAATTACAACAAAAGTTACAGACATGTTAACCATTAACAACTACATGCACTATCTGTAAAGATATTAATGTACAATACGTAAACTTCACATTGGACATTGGTGCAGCAATCAATGCGTACAAAGTGGCATGGAACAACCCAAATTTGTTTGCCAACATCGTCATCCAACCTGGCTACTTTTACTTTATGAAAGAGAATTTCCAGGTATGTCTTATACTTTTTAATGTCAGCTTTCATAACAGAGATACCTTTAGATTAGATATTATGCAACAGACAATAAGTTAAGAAGGCTCCATAGAAACTTCATTACTAGGGAACCAACTCCTAAACCTCAATGCTCATAACAAATCTATTATATTTTAATAGATCATGTATCAAATCAATTCTATTACATCGTAATAGAATCTATTACATATTAATGGTTAATAATATTACATATTACATATATTTCATACATGTCTCTGTGTTGTTATTTTAACTATTATTTTTGTTTTAAGGGTAATGGGATTGTTCGTTTCAGCCACTGGTTTTGAAGATATAGTTTTTCAATCGGGTCTCTGTACAACTGAAAGTTTTCTAGGGGTGTTGTCAGTAAGTCACTACAACCATGCATGGAGGGTGTACTCCGGTATGTATCTTGATATTACATTTATAATTATGCCTGATTTGAATTTTTGATTTCCTTCAACTTTTGTGTATAACATTTTTAATAATAATAATCATGAAAAAGGTATTTCCTTGATTATGTTTTCAAACAAAGGGTTTAAAACCAGGCATTCAAGAATTGCATTTTATTACAGAAGGGTCCACGGTGTATTTAAAACTCCAATATGAGCTTGAAGTAAAGAAAATAATTGGTTCCGAAGTATGTTCAAGCCCTAGGATCCAGAGAACAATGACTTATTCGCTCAGCCAGACAAACATCAATATAAAGCTGCTTAACTTTGCAATCATGTGTTCCCCAATAATGTCATGACGATTTCCCTTTTATTAATTTTAGAATTTGTAGAAGTATGGGAAGGATTACTTTTGGATCTTTTCTTAGTCAAAAAATCTTAAAAATTACCTGAAGAATTAGTTGAAGTATGAGCAGATATCGATACATTCACCCTAGATACAGTGTCACGCATTGTCGAAATCGTATGAAGACTTCAAAAGTTCGATAAGAAAAGGAAATCTTGGAAAAACACAAAAACCTTGGATAACGTATTTGGATATGATGTATGATCAACACAAACTTCACATTGCAGTTCAAGAAAACGATTTTGAAACTAGGTTAAATGTCTGGGCCTATTTTATTCCACACTACTATGTAATGAAACAAGAACAACTATGCAAGATATTGTTCATACTATTTCCACTGTATGAATTCAATTGATGGCATTTACTCTGGTCTCAAAGGTAAAATAACGTCGGTTCAAGCACAAGATCAATACCCAATAAGAACTAAAATTGATCAAAATGGTGAAAAACCATCAATAAAAATGCCAAGTCTACAGTTGTAAAAAAGCATTTTCAGGCAATGAAGCAGCTGTGTTGAAATGGTCATTGAACCGATCAGAACAGGCATGAAACGCATCATGCCTAAAAGAAATGTGTGGGCTGGAAGTATCTTCAGATGTACCTGATAAATCTTGTCGTCCAACACGAATTTGTCAATCTGAGCAGTAAATTACAGTACTTTACGTATATTACAAGAAGAATATATCAATCCTTTCGACGCGACTTTAGGTTAGTCTTCTTTCAGTGACTTAAGTTCCTCAACTCCTGTTGATGAAAAGACTTGTAATAAAGGTAAAGAGATAGCTAAGAAGTTTTAAAATGAACGACTGCTGACATCAACTGATAGTTTTACAACACATTACCCCGAAACATCATTAAAAAATTTCTACCAACAAAAAAACGAATAGAGGTGAAGAAAGGAAACTAAAAGAAATCTGTAGAGGTAAACAGGAATATTTTAGGGAAGTTAGTTGCTGTTTCAGCACAGTGTGATAAACTTATCAATTACAAAGAAGCGTTAAAGTTCCCATTATCATCAATTCCTTTGAGCATAAGTAATGCTGATGGTTCAATGCACAAGACAAATAAAAGTGTAGTTACAAGTATAATCCTTATGTATTTTACTCTTGATATACCAACTGCAAAATCAAACTCTAACTTCAATGCACATTGTTAATATATCTGTTATACGGAAGGACACTTAGGAAAATTCCAGAAAAATTCAGAGATCTTGCAACAAAGTTTGTTAGTATGTTATCTACAGGATATTGACAAATACATATTGTAGCTGACAGTTATCATGAAATCTCATTGAAATCATTAGTTCGAAAGGAAAGAGGAAATTTGAATACTCATTAAATCAGTGAGTTCTGAAGTACCACAAGAATTTTTATCGAAAAATGAAAAGAAAAACAAAACGATTGAGTTAGTTTTAGAGTACATAACAAAACAAAACAAACCCGTTTTTTTGGGAATGCTAAAAACGTCCAAGACAACAATGTCATCAAAAAACTACTGTCAAGTGTTGACTCAAATAACCACCAATCGAATGCAGATGGAATTTGTCAGATTTTGGGCCATACCTAATTTATTTTCTTTCTGTTCAATACTAAAGTAATGCATGGGACTTTTAGATCATTGCTCAAGCGCTTTTTATTCCTTTAATGAATACCTATCACTTTTTGAGATATATGCATTTTAAATTTTTGTGAAAATGAAATAAATGAAATAAAAAAATTCCAATTTGATGACATGTGACAAGTAAAACTTAAAACAACTAAAGAATCCAAACTTTTGCTTCGGATACTGCAGGGCTAAGAAATTAAGTAGCTAATCTAACCCACAATTACTCTAAATTATTTTTTTCCAAATATTAGTAGGTCTATGGTGTCACACAAATTTTTGATATTTTCTTAAATTACATAAGCACCTGACGTATTATACAAAAAAAAAAAAAAATATTTTTGAGACATTTAAAGGAAATTTAAAGGCAACTTTAGCTAGTTTTATGAAAAATGAATATTTTAAGACTTTGCACCAATGAATTTTTGTGAATTATGGTGAAATTACCATATTGATATACAAAGAACTGACACCACTGCACATGGTCTAAAGAGATTCTGTTTTGAGATTTTAAATAAAATAAAAAAACTTTGCAATGTGATATTTAGGTGTATGCCTCATCACGACTGATTTCGATTGTGATACTGGCAACATGGTAAAAAGCAAAAATTAAAAAAAATATACTTGATGTTGGAATTTAGTGGGATCACGAGTGTTGACAGGAACAACACTGCCGTATACATGAAGTTCACGCACTATTGAGCAACCTCCTTTCAATTCTGGTCTAAATACCTCATCGGAACATTTGCGCAAACGAAGCAAACCCACAAGAATATCTTGTTCAGGATCTTCGTATGAAAGAAAAGTTTCCCAACCTAAGAAATTCATTTAAAACATGTTATTTTTTAAAAAATTTTTTAAAAAAGTTAACTTATTGAATTAAAATCCAAAATAATGTTTTTTTGGACATAAAAATATAAAATAAATTTCCAAGAATAAAATCTTAAAGTCATGACTGCAATTCCAGAAAATTTACAAAAAAATAAAAAGCGTGGCAATCAAGTAAGCTAGAGCACCATTATTAAACATGACACAAATTGATACATTATTGCCACTCTTTTTGACTTGATGTGCAAGAATCTGAATTAAATGCAAGGATACAAACAGTAGAAATCATAAAAACATAAAAAATATTTTGTTCAAATTTTGAAAAAGAAAAGATAATAGAAAATATGCCTCACAACAAAAGCCAAGCCAACATGATATATTTCTTCTAAAATAATAATAGTTCCCCTTTTAGGTAGCATTGCTTAATGTTAAGGGCTCTTCTTTTATGGCAGCCTAATATTTTAAAATATTTTGAAATCAAAATTAGACTAAAAAAAAAAAAAAAAAAAAAAAAAAAAAAAAGTCCTTTTTTGGACCCAATACCAAAAAACAAGTTTTTAACAGGCCATAATGTCTTTGACCTTGAAAAAGCAAAATTAAAAAAAAAATAAAAAAAACATCAATTTATTTTTTAAAAAATCTCAAAAAAGTTGTTTCTAAATTGTTAAATTTAATTAAATAAATAAAAAGATGCATCATTTTTGATTAAAATTAACTAAATTTTGGCTTACATTTATGCAGGTAATACGCTACTTACTATATGGCCACCTTCTTAATGAGATAATCATTACTGAAATGGAATTGAACAAATCACACCAAAGCTCAAATAAGGCCATTGTGATAGTAGTGTGAACACCACATAGTTATAATTTAATTAAAAACACCAAGTCTGCTGGTAAATTGTTGGCGAGGTTAGAAAGAACATCATTTTTTTTATTAATGAAAATGAGAATATTAAATTAAAACAAAAACTGCAAAAAAAAAAAAGGGCTGAAATTCTAAGAAGAGGTGTCAAGCTCAGTAGGACAGATGTGAGGTCTATGTACCATCTATCACATCAACAGGCAGACAAAGTTAGGTTGAGAATAGTTAATGTTAACGTCAGCACATTGCAAGGTAAAGTAAGTGAGTTGAATGAAACATTAGAACACGGAAGCTATGAATTAATAAATATGAAAGGAAAAAACTCGCTTGAGTTTAGAACAATGACAGACAGGTTTTTAAAACATTGTTCAGAAGAAGCAGGTATGGCATATGAGTCAAGTTTTCAGACACAGAAAGGTTATTTCCTTGTTAAAAAGGATGTGAAAGTTATAGCAGATAAATAGTGTGTTTCCTAGAATAACATGCTAGTTTGTGATATTGTTGTGAGAAAAATGATAAAGGAAAGTAGAGGCTTTTTCAAAAGGACTGAAAGTTGAAGAAGCATGAGCAAAAAAATTAAGTAACAAAATTCAACACTTGGCCTGTGCTGGTCAGTGTGATAATAATACTTTTGAAAGTATAAGACTAGTTTGAGGAAACGTCTTCCAGATGTGAGATAATGTTATTTTTAAGACAAGTTCTAAATGGAGAGAGTTTTAGAGTTATTTCTTTTGTTAACTAGTAGATTTGTGAATACCTTACAACTATGCCATAAAAAATGTGTCGAGATACATTGTGGCACATATCCCCAACAGCTAGGTCTTGGTAGAATGCCACCAGTTCAGTGTAGACTATGTGGTGTAGGGACTAAGTCTGTGACTCTTGTTTTGTTGGTCCTGCGGTTCTCAATGTGTTACTAAAAAAATGATAGATACTGGGAAGGGTGCGCATAGAAACTTTGCCTCTGTGTTGTGTGAATTGGTCCAAACATTCTTTTAGATACGTGTCTGACTAGGGTATATCGGGATATATATTCCCACCATGGATGAGGAACAAATGTGATGAATGAATATACCTTCACGGAAGAAGACATCGAGAAAATACTTGCTGAATATGTGGCCCTCACCGAAGTTGCTAAAAACATCCTTGATGAGCCTATTCCAGAAGCTGTTAAGAGAAAGATATCGAAGCCTCTCCAGCCAACTGAATTTACAAAATACATCTTACGAGTGACCAAGATGGCAATATGATCCAAGCAGGTAGTAGATTGACACCCAAACGCTGGCGGATAATAGAATGCTTTAACAAGAAGCTCGCAAATACAGGTTGCTCATGTGAGGAAATGTTCACTCTTGAGACTGCCCTCAAAATTAAGTTGATTGCTATCGATGCTCTGGGCAACACCTTATGTGACTGCGGAAAACAAAGAATGACAAAGGTCTTTGTGCTTTGTCATAATAATCATGTCAGGGCAGATAGTCCAATCAACCTGCCAAAAATTGAGCATATCCACTTACTGGACGACGTTTCTGAACAGGCCTTGCACAACCTGTATTCCTCATACGGCAATAAAGGAATTAGGACCACTGAAGCGAGAAAGACCATTGAGGAGAGAACGAGGGCAATAATGTTTGCATTCACAGTTAGGGCCATTCCCTTGACTACAAGAATGCCTGTGTGGCCAGAGTGAAGAGTTGGTGATGCGATTGACCTTGTGAGTGAATATATGTTCCCGATGGGCATAATACGTCAAGCGAACGTAAAGGGTGTGCCCCTTAGCAACGTTCTCACCCTAGCTGGTGTCGTCCAGCTCTCTGCTTCAGTGTTCGATCCAAACACCCACTCATATAGTGTCAGTCGAGTTGAAGGGCATCCGTTAGAAAACCAGGGCTGGATAATAACTCCAGAGCACCCAAACTTACTAGACTCTGGGGATGTGGAAGAAGTAACTGCCCTCAAGGTGGTTTATAGCATTGGCACCAAACCAACGATTAAGTTCCAAAAGAAACTTGGCTGTCCAATTTTTTGGATTATTATTATTATTATTATCAATGAAGCTGCTTACCTCTGCAATGTTCTAGGAAGAACAGATTGGATTATTGATCTCTGAGAAAGCTGACGATATTCACTACATCAAGTATAAAGACGGCAAGGGTTTAGTGGTTTCATATACAGGCATACTCGTCTTCATATACAACAATGTTGCACTCAAAAGGACACTAAGATGTTTCCCCCAAGAAGACGTTCTAACGGTTTGCACAGATGTCTTTTTCCATCAAGGTGAAAACCTACTTGTTGAAGAGTATCCTAGGTATGGACAATGGTGACACAAGCAAATCAGATACGAGTGGTGTTCTGAGGCTACAATTTGGAAAATCAAACCTACTGGGCAACCTGAATTGCATGAAACGAGATTTCCCCGTTTTCCTCTAATCTCATTACTTCAGCACGTATGTACTTGACTGATGAGGGTGGAAGCAGTAAGACGGAGTGGGTTGTGAAAACCTTTACTAGATGCAAACTGGTTGTGCTCAATCCAGAAAACGACCTGGCACCAGGATAACTCCCGTCTTGGAATCCCATGAAACTCAAATCCACCCTATGAAGCCGATAGAGGAGTGGGACCCTATTTCCATAGGTCATTGACTAGGCAATCTTCCTGAGGTTATAGCCTTTGAAGAATGCTGTAAGGTCCCTACCAAGACTCTCGAGATCATACTCAACTACCTGTCCAGCCAAAGTTGTCAAGTAATATGTTGGGGAGCAAGGGCAGTTTCACCCATGATAAGAAATGCCCACACAAAATGCTAGAAGTGTGGGGCTAGTCAAATATCCCCCAGCTCAACACCAATTATGGATGCATCCACAAAGTGTGTGGAGAGCTATGGTTAGTTTGCTCTGCCAACACCATCTGCCGAAAAGGATCAAAGTCAGCGCTACACACTGTTAAAAGGTTGAAGTGGTGCCAGCCAGACTGCGTTCAGTTAAATCTCTTCCGTAGGCATTTCACAGGGTTGGAATTTGAACAAGCTTTGTAAAGCACTACACAGGATGACATTTGGGTGTGTTCTATGAATACCCTAGGTGAGAAATTCCAGCCTAGCTAGCTTACTTCGGCATCACAAAGACAATCTCCCTGAACTCTCAGCAAAGATAAGCTTTTACCTTGATGAAAGCATATCCCACCTTACAGAAAACAAGGTCAGCCGGTGGTCATACCTGAAAGTCACAAAGGAGTTAAGACATACAATGGAACGATCGTCCAAGTACAGAAAGTCGAGGGACAGCTCCCACTCGACTGGAACTAAGCAGGTTTCACCGTTGTCACGACCATTGCCTAGTTCTTGTTGTACCTGTGCCTAGAACAGTCGCTCAGCCAAACGACTGGATAAAAGCCTGTAATCTATGATGGCATGATTGAGCTCGATGGACTCAAAACCCGTGCTCAGACATAAGCTTACTTACTACCCCCTTGAATTCATGCCCGTCGTCGACCATCAATGTGCTTGGCCATACAAATAATCCATTCTTGTATATGCTAGTAAATTCTATGACAGTCTCATCCGCTGACTTCGGGATCAACGGTTTCGCAGCTTTGTAACGTGAGGCCACGTCTACCTGTGTAAAGCTACTTGCATGTCTTACGACCGAGTTTGTCATGTGGGAGAAAGAGAAGATCGGCTTGGTGGAATTTGTTGGGTGGATTCTCTGTAAAATGGGCAAAGACCTCCAAAGGAGGCCGTGTCTTATACCTCATGACCTCTTGGTTAGATAACCAACTCCGGGTCGTCTCCTTTGAGGGAGCGCCTTTAGGTAGTCTTAAATTGAGCCCGGTAATACCCTGAAACCCTCCAAGGCCATAGTAAGATTTGTTGAGAACAATATCAAGCACTTTAGACGTCAAATGTTTTGTGTTTCATTGATATCATGTCCGATTACAATTAAAGAAGCCATGTTTTCGAGTAGCCCGATCAATCTCCAACACTCAAAATGAGTGAGTTTGGGTAGTTCTGAGGTGTATATACAGAGATTGACATGTCCATTGGTGAGGACCAAACCAAACCGCAACACCAGAGACATTTATCATAGTGTTTGCAAGAGCCCTGGGGATTTTATCTCTCCTAGCGCTGTAGCCGACCTCTAACATTTTGGTTCAAAGATCTTCAGTAAGAGTCATGTTGTATTGATTGTATGAACAAATCGCAAGCATGATGATGATATATATATATACATGTAACATGCCTCAATCTAAGTCCACGCTACGAAAAAACAGGCATCACCTCAAAACATTTGCTTAAAACAGCCACAGCATCCCTCGATCTACTGTTGCAAAACATAGCAAAGGATGTGGTTAACAGTAAAAATAGTATTCCAACAACATATCGAAGCAAACAGAAGGTAGAAGGGGTTATGAAGTTTGCAAGAGCATCGGCTGACCGAGAGCATGTCGAAAAATGCCTCGTCCAAAAAAAAATGGCTAACATTAAGCTGGCTTTCTGTCCTTCCTCGCTCCGGTATTTAGTGCAATTGCTTAACCACTATTATCACTGCTCAAGTGAGGGACGCGAAAAAGATAGGCCATATCAGCTTAAAGTCTTACAAGATTTTGGATAGGCAGATCATTTTCTGCTCTGTCAGGACTGAAACCTATCCATGCTTTTTTCATGCTGTTTTTGTAGAGCCAAAATGCATAGTGGACGCACGTCCGTACAGACAACGTCTGCAGGTCAAGCCATGTCTGTGGCAAAATTCATCAAGCCACTTCCAAAAGAACGTACGGTGCCCTAGTATGATGTCGTTGGCGTCTGGTGGTAGACCAAATGGGTCAAACCATTCCACTCTCTATGATATTATCGCAACACCACCACATGGCATTCAACATGCTACCCAAAGACTACCAGGTAGTTCGTGTGTGTAATAGTTAAAGATTAATGAGAGGGCGGCCGTGACTCAGCAGTGAAGACTGCCTGAAAGTGAGGAACAATTTTTAAGGCCAATTTTAGAGCTGCATGGTTGTTGAGATACATACTTAGTCCGTAAAGTCAGTCGTAATACAGCGGTTCATTACCACCTCTACAATGGACAATCTCTCTATTATCGGCTCGTTTGTGGCAAGAGTCGCTGAGATGGCTTGTTGAGCCATTGGCAAAGCAGCCTTGGCAACGCTTTTCATGAAAGGGATTGCCATATGCTTGATTCCACCCCAAAAGATTTCCAAAGAAGCCTGTGCCTCCTTGCACGTAATGAGACATGCCCCACCAGTTTGGTAATAGCAATGAAGAGAGTGGCAGGTTGAAATCTATGTTATCGTCGTGTGTGTCTCTAACATCCATTTCGATTGATTGGAATGAGCATGTGTTGAATTAGTGAGCTTCGTAGTCAGGTTCACTAGCCCTCCAGTTGATTATGTCACCAGGATTAACATCGCCCAGTGGAATGGTTTGCAGGAGCGGGACTTGGAAGCTGCCTATGTTCGTATTCTTGATGATGCCAATATAGACGAGAAGGCTGTTTATTCCTCCAATGATGTCCACAAGGTTGAGACCAACATGGCTTCCAGCCTCAAAATTTCTCGCTGCTGGGAAACCTAGAAACTCCGGGAAACGAGTCTCAACCAGCTGAACTGAGTAAATTCCTGTGCTGTGATGTCCTGGTAAAACAGAGCGATTTTTATTAGGGAGAGTAATGAAAGTTGGTGCCATTATTAGGTATCTTAGTATGGTCTAGTCTCTAAGAGAAGTGATCTAGTTCTCTGCTCTTTTCAATTTATCGT
Source organism: Euphysa ruthae (assembly GCA_035046665.1). Taxonomy (NCBI): domain Eukaryota; kingdom Metazoa; phylum Cnidaria; class Hydrozoa; order Anthoathecata; family Corymorphidae; genus Euphysa; species Euphysa ruthae. The sequence goes on from JAUZNK010065039.1 coordinate 32,884, forward strand.
GTGGAGCTCTAAGTTGCCTTGCTTGGTTTAAAACATCCAATGCCTCATCTTGACTTTCTTCCTCCGCATGGTAGCTCAATACCATTTCCCTGTTGCTGTGTTTCGTCATCACTATCTCTCATGGTCAAGTGTGCACCAAAATTTTGACCCAGTACATAAAATGAATCTTCCTCATCAGATGATAGTGATTCAACGTTTGACTGATTTTTCATAGGCGGAGCCAGTAGCATTCTAGGAGTTTGTAGTATTGATTCTTTAGATCTACCCGTTTGACTCACTAAAAATGGTCAAATGCTCTCAAGAAACTTCAAAGAGGCTACCCAGTGCTGCCAAAGTATTTTACCAAGCCTTTCAGCTCCAGATGAAACCTGCTCTTTGAAACCTCACGAACCCTTAACAAAATAGTGGAGAACTGTCACGATGTCACTATCTTGATGACTGGGTAACCATCAATTTCAATTTCATCGCGCTCGTTAGACCTAACTACCTTCTAACTACCTTCTAACTTAAGGTGTATTGGTGCCTAATACTTGCGTTGCTATATCGTAACCTTCAGATTAATTGCTTAATGCTTGCTCTTCCAACAATGTCGCCACCTTGCTTTTAAGTTTTACCATCTGAAGTAGGCTAATAGAATCGTCTCCACCTAGTGCAGCAGCCAATTGCTCCTTGAGGGTTGCCTGATTCTGAATTGCCTTTTTCACCCTTTCTCGTTTCTCCTGGGCAAGCACATTGCGAAGTATTGCTTTGTCCTGCTTTTTCTTGAGATCATTTATATTTAGTCGAGTTGAATGCGCTTGCGTGTGTGGTTTGGCAATTTGCTTCACTGCTGCTTTTAACTAATCTACGAGATCATCAAGTACTAGATACCAGGGTGTTAGCCAGCCTGATGTCACCGCATAAATGCAATATTCTCAACTGAGTCAAAATTCCCAATTGAAAGTGAAAGAAAAAATTAAATAGAAAGCAATAATAAGTTTCAATCAATATGATCGATCAATACTGCAAAATGAATAAACAATTTATTTTGTCTTTCTTTCTTAGTAATTATTAAGTTTACTTCAAGTTGACCTAATCGTTAATTATTCATGAACTAACAGTCTTGTTAAAACCACAATAAATTTAATTTAATCAATTTGTTATTCTTATATCGAACTCGCACATGTTAGAAAGCAAAATCTTAACAACCATTCTCTCTGCTTGATAATCATAAAGTTTGAAAAAAAGTAACTCATTAAAAAAAAAATAGACGTTTTTAAAAATATAAGTGATTTTTAAACGTTTAATCCTCAGAAAGCACGTGAAATTTAACATGTTTGCTGAGCGGGATGTTATTAACAGCAAATTAAAATGTAATGTTATTTATGATTATTTAGTGAGACTTTAAAAAAAAATTGACTTAACTTACAAAAAAAAAAGATTCAACTGTTATAATAATCTTACTTAGAAAGGTATGTTTGAGAGATCAACTTAAACTTCCAGGCCATATGATGTTTGGTTTTTTTTTTTTATTTCAGTTCATCTTTTAAGTAGGTTTTAAACACCTGGATTGTAAATATGGAAACATTATAACACTAGCTCTCGTCTGCAGGTTTAATTTAATTTTATTCTATTGTTTTTCTTTCCATCGCCAATACATTTATTTTAAATTACTACTCATTTCTCGGATGTATGATTAGCTCTTGTCCGCAGATTTTAAAATATTATTTTTGTTCTATGTTTTTTCTTTCCATCGCCTATGTTTTACTTAAAAATACTACTCATTTCTTAGTAGTATAATTTGTTTACATAATGAAAAAAGTGACTTTCAAACCACCTTACCAAGATAAAAATCATAGTGCTTTGAAATCAAGGAAACCTTGAATTAAAATAGATTATTTTGTTGCGGGTTTTAAAAAAACTAAAATATACATGCCAACATCAAAGTGATAGAAAACAAGCAGGTATAAACACATATTTTTTAAAATGTAAATGTGGCAAAATTTTTTAAGAGAAGAAAATATTAATCTGAAATGTTATGGTTTTGGTTTAAATCAGTGTGTTACATGTAATGTTTATTTAAAAAAGTTGAAAACATAAATAGTGCTATTTTTAAGGTAAGAAATTAAAGACTTGATGTCTCAATTTAGTTGCTTTAGCCAATCTAGAGTACCTATTTAATTTCAAAAAAAACTTTATGGCAAGACCAACTATGGTGGCCTTGCGTGTAGAGGCCAAGGGAGAGGGTAGGAGTTCCCAATCATGACAAGAACGCTATATAAATTTTGATCCTGGCTAACAACCCTTAGAAATTTGCCTACCAACATATATTTGGATTGATAATGTGAGATAAAACAACGTTCATCAAGGGCCTGCTTTGTTGTTACCGGCCGGACCAACCAGCGTATTGCAAGAGTATAACCACGTTCATAGCCCGAAACCTCCCGGTTACAAATTACACTGCTATTCACAAAAAGCCAATCGAATTTGCTGCAAAAAAAAAAAAGAAATTTCTCATTGTTAATGATCTGTTGTGGAAGTGGAGATTCACGGCGCTAGCGTTTACAAATATACTACATGTGTCTGTTTCGGTTCCCATCCAACAAAAAAGCAGTCCACAGCCTGGGTTATCAAAATACCCCTGGTGCCATAGACCGCTTAATAGTTATAGACCTCTGTCTACAACGACGCGACCAGTGAAAAATATAGACCCTTAATAGTTGATCTATCTCACACACATTCTAACTAAACACGTTCGCAATTTAGATGCGGAGAGTGGGGGTTGGGAGATATGAAAATTACTTTTTTACAAAAAATTCTCAAAACAATAACAAAAAATTATGTTAATCAAATTGATTTAAAATGAAAGTATAATGTTTGACGTCAGTCGAGTTAGTATTAATATTTAAGATTATCAGTCGTATTACATGCTGATCAAACAAAACAAAACAAAAATTCAAAAAGTTTGTTTCGTCAAACAAACCTTTGAATTAAATATATAATCAAGTTACATAGGTAATAATATTAGATACTTGTTTTCTTCTTTTATACAACTGTTATCTTTAAAAAAAATAATAAGTAAAGACTAACTATCATTGCATAGGTAAAAAAAAATAAATATAGTATGTAACTTAATTATATATTTACTATTATTATATAACTTAATCCTATAATATTTCTTGAGAACCCTTTTGGGATTGACATTTATCTGGCCCCAAGAAGGTTTTTATTATTTTATTATTGCTTCACACCCTGATTAGCCGATCATTAACCGGTTAACTAGCATGTGATATTTTATTTGCTAATTGTTTATGTTCGCAAGGAAGGCACCACATTTTTTTTTACTTATAAAAGCAAATTTCCTCAAAAATTTGGTTGGAAAAGCAAAGTTTTTCATTCACACTAAAAAAGACTTTATTTTTCTTTGTCATTTTATTATAGTTAAACAAATTTCTTGTAAAAGCTAAATGAAATTAAATGTTTTTCAAACCAGTTGCTAATGCTCAAAGATCATATAAATTTACCAGAGTTGACATATTGTGTGAAGCATTTTCCAACATACGAAAAAGTATAAATACTGATAAAAAAATTATTTCTTCTGTGATAACTCTAAAACTAATTTGAGAAGTCGGTAACTTTTAAAAAAACCAGTTTTACAATAACGACATACCTTGATTAGCAAAGTAATCTCTACGTATTATTTCAATTTCATATGGACGTACATTTTTATGAATAGCTTGTATACCCACTTCTCTTGTACGGACATCACGACACTATAAACAGTATAACGATTAGCCTTGGATGTCAGGTATCTTTAGGGTGGAATTGAAAATTTCACACAGATATATAAACTTTATCAGTGTTATAAAAAACATATGAAACTGGAAAAAGGGTATATAAAATTAGGTAAATTTTTTTTTGATAAAAGAGTCATTGATAGAGTTTTGATAGAATTATTGAATAAATTCCGATAAAAAAAGTCATTGAATAACTTCTGATAAAAGAATCATTGAATAAATTCTGATAAGTCATTGAATAAATTCTGATAAAAGAGTCATTGAAATAATTTTGATATCTATTTATTGAATTTTAATAAAACCAAAAAACTTTAAATGAGGTTTGCTTTTTTATAAGCAAAAATAAACTTCAGCGGGAAATAAGAAGATAAGAAGATGCCTCCCTAAGGAAACTTAGCTTCCTAAAATAAAACCAATTCATCCAACATTTTTTAGATATTGGTAAAGTTCTGAAATTTTGTCAAAAAAAAAGACTGGCACTAACAATCTGTATTTAAAAAATAACAGTCGTGGACAGGAGACAGTGGGGCTAAATAGTATAATTTATAATTACTTAACTTCAATAACAGATCTTTTCAAAAGATTAATGATAATTTTTTAGATTATTGACAAAATATAAAAACATAAAAATCTTACCAAAAAAAAAGATTTTACTAAAAATCTTATAAGTCTTATAAGGTCACTTTTCACAAAATTTGAAAAAGGCAAATCAATTTAATTTTGAATATTTTTTATGTCTTAAAGTTGTGCTCAAGCCAAAAACCACAGTAAACCAAAAATAGAAATATTACCTCAGTGCCAAAATCTTTCATTCTAGCCAGAGCTAACTCTCTTAAATTTCCATGCTCAACTCCTGATGTCACTAGAGGCATTGGTATGTCTCTTTGAACACGATACACACGTGTCCAAGGAGGTACAAGTGCAAGTATGCGTGCAACAAGATCTACAAGACCACCAGGTGGATAACTTTTATACCTACCAGTCTTCCAGAGTTCATAAAGACCTGTCCCACGTATAACAAGTGTTGGATATATCTTTAACCCATCTGCTCTGAAAGCTGGGTTTTCAAAGAACTCTATAAATTGTTCAATATCTCTTTCCATATCAACATTGGGCAGGTCAGGCATCATATGAGCAATGACTTTATAGCCCGAATCTTTACCCAATTGGAATGACTCACACACAGCCTTCACTGTATGACCTCTAGAAAAAATATAATTTAGCTTAGACGCCTGGAACGTTAAAAAAGTACAAGAAATCTTCTATCTGCAAAATATGCAAAGGTATTCAAATAAAAATATATAATAAGAAATACATTGTGAAAATTTTTAAAAATTTGTCTTTCTTTTACTTGCAACAAACTACACCAACATTAGCGTAACAATACCTTCATAAAAATTTCTAACACTTGAAAGGCTTTTTGAGTTAGAATTTCTATGCTTTTATAATTAGATTTTGACAAAAAGTAACTTTTTTTAGGCTTAAGGTTACCACACACTTTTTAAATGTTTTTTTCTGAGTAAGGCTTTTTTTTTACATGACAGTTAAATTCAAAAGATGAGTTTTGCAAAACATCGAACTTATATTAACTTAAATCACGTAACCTTTTTTCCAGCTTTTACAGGTGGAGTAGCAATCCTGTAAAAAAGGTAAATTTCCTTTATAAAAGATACATAAAAAACAAGCCACCTTTATAAAACGACAAACCTGTTTGTATCTCTAGCAACATCTTCATATACACTTTGCACCCCGATTTCCAGCCGAGTGCATCCATATAGCAACATGGAGCTGATATGTCTTTTTAAACAATAGTCTGGCCTCGTTTCAATAGTTATACCAATACATTTCGTCTTACTCTTCTCAGAATATCTAAAATCAAACTTAGCTATAAAAACCTAACGTAAGATATTCTTTTTGCAGGAATTAAACTTGTCAGTTAACCACTTTCATAAAAAATTGCTTATACCAGTCTTAGAGTGTGGTCACAAAGTAAAAATTTCAATTTGGAAGGACAACTTTTGGGTTTACGCTATATTGAAAGGATAGCAATTACAGGCTCGGGATTGAGTAAGTTTGCTTAAACAAACTTAACGTGCAAAAAAATTACTTGAGAAGAGTAAATCAGCCTAACAATGCAAAATAGAAAGATAAAAACAACGGTTAAACTGAAATTTTAAAGCAAAATCATTTTACTTTTTTCCCTTAATAAACAAACAATATAATCCAACTATCCAACTATACTGGTTTGTGTACTGATCTGTATGTATGATTATTAGTTTATCCATATTCATTTTTGTCACTTTTTACAATATAAATATTTTTCTCAAAAGTTTTATCAATAGGAACTTACATACACTGTTAGAAAATAATCATGTAGTTATTTTATGCAAATAAAGTGAGACCAATTCAATTTGTCATTCTGTGTGCAAATTAGGGAAAAATATAGGGTCAGCCGGTCGGCAAATTCAAAATAACAGAAGCAATACCTGTATGTATGATTATTAGTTTATCCATATTCATTTTTGTCACTTTTTACAATATAAATATTTTTCTCAAAAGTTTTATCAATAGGAACTTACATACACTGTTAGAAAATAATCATGTAGTTATTTTATGCAAATAAAGTGAGACCAATTCAATTTGTCATTCTGTGTGCAAATTAGGGAAAAATATAGGGTCAGTCGGTCGACAAATTCAAAATACCAGAAGCAATACAATATAACTGTAGAAAATGCTATATATATATAGCCAGCAAAATAAAATGTAAATATTTTACTAAACTTTTTATTATTATCTCAAACATAAAAAGGAAAAAGTGTCAAATCATAAAAAATATGAGTGCTGTAAGAGAAAATTAACCAAAATTTATGCATTAAATCGTATTCATTTTCCTCCGCAATTTTACAAAATTTATTTGTTCCTTTGGTGTTTTTTTTCTGGTGTCTCTTTTAACTTAAATTAAACTTTGGTGTCTTCGATTTCGATTTCAGTGGAAAAAAGTTCTTGAATCAAAATCAATAAGAAAATGTTTTGAAATATTTGCATACTTCACGGATGACTAATTTTCAAAGGTGTTGTTTATTAGGCTGAAAAAGTAAACAAAATTTTATTAAGAAAATTTCACTTTTTGATTTGTTTTTTTTTACTTCTTGCATAAGATTGACCCTCAGTTAACAAGCTTTAAATGGACTAAAATTTAGTATGCTTGCTTTCTCTAAGAAGCAACCATCAAATATCTAGAACTCAAATGTTTCAAACTATTCTGAGACATTTTCAAAAAAAAGTGCTTTTTTTAAAGTAATTTTTTCCAAATGTCAAAAAAAAAAAAAAAAAAAAACAATAACCTAAATTTACAGTTTATCAACTTTCTTGATACAGTTTAAGAGTGAAGAATATACCACAATATTTTGTATGTGGTTAGCACTAAGAAGTAAACCCATTATAACTAGAAAGCAAATTCATGAGATGAGATGAGGGGAGGGAAAGAGATGCTCTAGAATGGGTGTAAATACATCAATTTGGCAGTGAAATTATCAGAAACTTTTTAAATGTTAAAAAAGTGTACATGCTACAAACAAAAACTATATTGCATTTGGTCTTCACATTTTTACTAGTTAATTAAATTTTTGTGTATAATAAACTTATAACTTGTGTATAAAAAGTTGCCACTTACTTTACTGCTTCTGCGACACTGTTGCTAGTGTGTCCAGATAAGGCATCATGTAAATTTCTGATAAAATAATCACGATATTCCTCATCTAGCGCCATAAATGTGCCACCCATAACAATAAATTCCACCTTTTCAACACTATGTCCAAGAGACTTCAGCTGTTCAACGCGATGTCTTGTCTGTAAAAAGGGATTGTATCGTGCTCGAATTGCACGCATGGATGTTGGTTCATACCCAGTATATGACTGTGTGGAGTATTCAAAGTCTGAATCAGGACCACCAGGGCAGTAGACACATATGTTGCCAGTCATGCTTATGTGAGGGCATCGATGGGGCTTGCACATGACAGCCACAACAGCAATCTAAATATTAGAAATTATTAACTTTAATAACAAAATTCTAATATTTTTTAAATTTTTGCTTTAAAACTTATTATTTTTGTTTTTTTAACAGAAACTCTATGCTATTAATTGGAGGCTTGGGTAAAAGCAAATTATAAAAAAATTAGATTTACTATGCCGCATGAAAAATCATATTGTTCCTAGGCAGCTTCTTTTGAATACCAATTAAATATTTTGATTTATTAAACGCATTATATATTCTTAAAATTTTAAAAAGACAAAATGCCAATTATCTGATGTTTCTTTTTTTTATTGAATGTGTTGCAAAATTACTTACTCCAGAAGCTGTTCGAACAGGTTTTGCTTTTAATTTCGGTAATAACATCTTCTTGTACTGATGTGGAACAGCAGCGATGATATCGACTAGTCTAGGCTGAGAGGATAAACAGTATTTACGTGATACTGCACTTTTTAACTTGTTCAAGTTGACATCTTGTTTATTCTCGTGTGCAACAATCAAGGCACTGATAATCTCGCTAACTGTTAACACCATAAGTTCTGAGTTTGACAGGTTAGAAAGATCTTTCTTTTTCTGCTTCATTATTGTTTTTATATATTTACTAAAACTATGTAGGAAACTGTAAAACCTAATTCACACTATAACAAGCACTAGTGATTAAAATAGAAATATATTAATATACGTAACATTGTATAGGATATGGTTGAAATCATGAGTATTAACATTTCCCATATATTAGACATAAAATTTCTCATTCACAATTTACGATTTTTTTTACCATCAAGTTAACAATTGGGACAAGATAATGAGGATAAAAATTAATAATAATCAATAAATAACAACAATAAATACACCTACTACGATAAAGAGTATTTGTGAATTCTTGAAATATTAGAAGCAAGATACCAGAGTAAAGCTTTGAGAAAAACCCCCAAGTTTAAATGCTTCAATCAGAAATTCTCAAATTAGTGTTACAAATTATTTTAGAAAAAAGATGTTGCAGATGCATACATATGAGTAAAAACCCTGATGCTTCATTATGATTCAAATTTTTTTTCTTTTAAATCCGTCGCTTTATGCAAGGCTGAAGTGAAAACCACAGCTAGACAAGAAGCTAAAAGAAGAGATAAGATAAAGCAGGTCTTGTGAAGACTGAGAAAGATATTGTTGGTTGACATAATCTACACAAAAGGAATCAGAAGTCAGAGTGTTCCACAAGTGAGCAGTATGTGTGATGAAGATTAATAATTGTAACATAAGTTGTGTTAACATAAGTTAAAAAATTATTATTAAGCACCTCAATAATCCCCAGATTCTTGAAATAACTGCGATTATAAAAGTATAATTTTGCAAGGTTAGTGTTCGGTACATCATAATAATAAAATATATAAGATTTGATGGTTCTCGTAATTAGCGTGTCATTATTAGAATAAGGTAACTACTTCTTCGTTTCAAATATGCTTTGATTATGTCATTACTAACCAATCAAAAGATAAAATATTAATGTTTGGCAACGTTTTGGAGACAACTTGCTCTCGTCTCCAAGAAAATTAAAAATTAAATCCTAGCGTTTATATAGGTTAGCAGTAGGATTGAAATTCTGGAAGTAAGGATTAGTATTAGTATGATAACTACAGGGAATGATTAAGAAATAGAAAAGAAATTCTATATATACTCGGTCATTTATGTCGTGCTTCGTTGTTGCTGAATGAATCTTAGGCAAGTGGGCATATAGGCTAAAAAATAAATATCTATAGTTCTTTAACTTCACCCAAAATTTAGACAAATATCAAATATGTTGTTTTTAGGCCTAAAATGAACATTTTTTTTATCATCGGGGACTTAAATACAAAATAATTACAATCAATATTTCAAAATACCAAAAAAAATTGACAGAGCAGCAAGAATTTTTGGCAGGTGGCCATCAGAAGTTAGAGATGTCCTCTATAGTCCTTTAATATCATGTAAAATTTGAAAAGTAATAAACAGATTTTTATGGTATTTTATGACATCTTAATTTTTGATAGAATTTTTCTGTAATGAAGATTTTTATCAACAACAGGCAAAAAGATATCATTCATGTAAGTAAGTCATTTTTCGTCAAGGAAGGTCACACTGTTAAATTAATTTAATCTATTATACCAAGTAAAATCACACTGTTTAAATTAATAAAATCTATCAGTCTTATTTAGCCAGTTTATTGTTAAGCGGACCTCCATTTCTATTCCTTAGCTGAAGAAAAAAATCTAATACCTTTATTTCAGGCCGTTTATAGTTTAGTTATATTAATTTTTCAGGTTTGAATACCATGACAGGCACAAAGTATCAAAATAAGGTTAAACAAGCCTAATCTAACTGGTTCCTTTGAACACATCTTTAATATTTCATAATTCAAAAATGATATCCTTCAACATTCATTTATTTATTTATAACATTCTTGAAAATATTTATAGTCTCAATGTTGGTAAATTTTAAATAAATTTTTATTAAATTGTATATTATTTCTATTTTATTTTATTTTAATATAAATTTTATTTTTATTGTGCTAGAAATAGCAATAAAGAATACATGCAAATAAATATTAAATGAATACCAATTTAATAAATTAATTTCTACTTAAATATTTCATTCAAAATTTATTCCCTAAAAAACGACAAGAGTAAAAATGACAAGATCCATTGCTTTAAAAGTACACAACCCTGTTCTGCCAGGTAAAGCAGTTTTGGAAGACCAAACTAAGGTGGTAAATAAAGCCGATAATGCAATAAACCCAATCGAAACTCCAGATTTCGTCATTGTAACCTTCTGGATGAAAATAACTGTTGTTTAGAAACATAACATTATTCAAATAAACGCCTCCCTCCTAATAAATGCCACCCTCAAAATTCAGAAAATCACCGTAACACTAACGTTATAGTAAAATTGTTTCATTATGGTCTCGCAAAGTGTGGACATATTTTCATGAAAAACACCCAGAGATACAAAATCTTAATAAACCCACAATAATAAGATAGACCTTCTATATTTAAAACAAACAAACAAACAAACTTAATTCCAATATCGAATAAATGAAATTTGAAATTTCACGTTTTTTTTAGCAGATTTATAGGAAGATATTTTCCTGCCCCGTTGGAATATTTTTTTTATAAAAAGAGGTATATTTACATAGTTTTGTATGTAGCCTGCTATGTTTTATTAACCTCAATATATTTGTGGAGAAACATTATAAAAAGTTTAATTTTTATAACACTACAACATGGACAACAAAGGAAATGTAAATGATATAGCAAAAGACAAATATGGCAAGGTGGTTGGTAAAATGAAAATAATACTGTGGCATTACAAAGGATTGATTAGTTTATCTATACAGTCGTTTGAATGTTGATAATTCAATTATGTATGCAACTTTTAACGTTGAGAATTGATAAAATTTAAAAATCATGACCAAAGTTAAGTGTCAAGTTAGCTCTCTCTGAATCCTCAAATAAATAACCAAGGTGTTAATTAAATTAAACATTAATTGAATTACTTGGCAGTAGAGAATCAGCTTAGTTTTAAAATTATCAGCTTTTGTCCTAAAAATATATTTAAAATTTTGGTAATTATTGAAACCAAACCCCCTCACTTATTTTATCCCTTGGTTATTTATGGTTGTCTGGCCAAACGATTAAGTCTCAGTGCCAGAGAGGATAAAGTCTCTGGGAACTGTAAGTAACCAGAACCAAACCTGTGGGCCCTTTACTAGCCGGAAGCTACTTGTTGGCCCCAAGTTAAAAAATATGTTGGATTACTATTGTTATTATGGCGATGAGGAGCTGAGAAGAATCCTATAAATGGAAATTGACTAAAGACTAAAGAATACACGTTAAATCAATCAATTAAATATTTTACTATTAAACCAACACAAAAAAAAAAAAAAAAAAAAAAAACACAAAATTCCTAGTTTATTTGTTATAAATAAAAATTATAAAAAGCAACACTTGTACATAAATTTACAAAAATCACAACAACAAAAAAAAATCATTTTCAGACCCACATCAAGAAACCGGCGAAAATATCCATTCTTTCTATCCACTCAAATCATTTACAATATTAAGGAGACGAGTAAACATATTTGGATTAAGTACAAGTTTTTAAAATAAAAGAAATTTAAAAATTCAGTACATGATTTACAGTTTGCAAAGGTTATTAAAAATCTCCATTGAATAGTTTTGATAAAAAACTAAAATACGAAAAAATCATCAACTTTAGAAAATGGAACATGATTTAAAGGTATTTAGGTATAAAAAGTAAACCTATTGAAAGGTATTTAAAAGTACCAGTAAAATACTTTCACATACATGAAATTTCTCTTAACCTAAAAAACCACAGCATAGAGCACTTTACTATGCAACTGTTAAAAATAAGGCAATAAACTAACAAATTTTAATAAAATATTACAAAAAAAATATCCTTGAACAATTTCCAGCTATTTTAAAACAAACATTGGGAAGTTAGGAGATTAACAGGTTAAATTCCTTAAGTTTTTATCAAAGGTTTTTTTATAAGATTTTTAAAAGATTTTGCATAGGGGATTGAATCTACTGCCAACTGATTTTTTTTTTCTTAAACCAATATTTAAAATGTTCCTGGAAATTTTTTAACAAAATCTAATGTTTTAGAAAGAATCTCCGTATAGAAGGTTTATCATGGTTTAACTTCAGTGGAAATTAAATTTAAAATAAATTTTAGCAATTTGATATCATAATAAATAATAAAAATAAAATAAACCATAAATTTAATTATGCCTGGAGTAACATACTTGAACATGCTTTATGTAAAAGTAGTAGCAGCTATAAAAGCACATCCGCAGAAATAAATTCTCACCACAATCATCATTTATGGCTAAAAAATACCAGGCGTTGAATCAAGTATAATTGCACTAAACCCACCTGTAAAAAAATGGATGTCTCCTGTAACCATTTTAATAGACCATGTTGCTGTTGTATATTAATCACCTCAAATTATTTTACGAATATGTAATCAAATCTTTTTTTGTTTCAAATAATGGGGACTTGTTACACAGTTTGGTACACAGATATCTTTTAGCCACGGAAATGAAGACTTTATCAGTAAAATTTTAATTTTAAACTTTCTTATTGACTTCTTGACCAGTCTCTTTATAAAAGTTGTTCAAATTATTTAAGTTATCAACCAACAAGTCTACCATTTCTTTCATGTCTTTTAAGATTTCCTCTTCAGTACAATCTTCACCAAGGGCTTTCATAAAATCCTTACGATATGGTACAGCTTTCATAGCTAACTAAACATAAAGGAACTATTATACGATGCTCATTTTTTGCAACCTGAACTGCACAGAAACAGTTATATTTGAATGGTTAGCCAACTTCATTTTAGCTGATCTTTGAAGTTTACAATAATTTATGGAGAACAATTTATAAAATTTTACAAATGTCTTCTTTATCAATCAGTTGGGCTATGCTAAACAAACAATTACTAATATATACTGATTGCGCTTGATCACCGATTTTTGATCATAAAATTTTTAATTCGGAAGAAGATAGGAAAGATATCTTCATCGAATCGAGCAGTGGCTCAATTTAAAGCTCACATTTATGCTACTGCAACAATCAATGACAAAAAAATTTTTTTTTCAGTCTTGAATGAATTTGAAACCATGAAATTTGCCATTATAATGCAATATTATTGGAAAATGGGCTACCTCTAGGACACACTCCCTTGAATTACCTAAGATCAGCTGGAAAAAGATTTTTATATATTAATTAATAGATATTAACATGAAAAGCAAACTAAATTTTAGATTCTAATCGAACATATAAGCACAAAATTTTGAACTGTATTGACAAGACAGAAAAAAAAAAAAAAAAAAATCCAAGATTTAAATTTTTGCATTTATTTTAAATGTCACCAAATGCAAAAAAAAAACTTCATTTCATTTTAAACATAATTTCACCTATTTTATTCTTTAGCATCATACCAAATATATTTGATGTCTAAAGGGTCCATCTAGGTGCCAATAAAAATTTTAAAATTTTCCAAATGCAAAAATGATCAAAAATATAAGTTTTAAAATAATATTTATTAACATTTATTTATTTATATAAATTTATTATCGTACCAAATTGTGGAAAAATTGAAAAATTTTTGACTAAACTGAAACTGATTATATCAAAAACTTTTACACTGGCCAATACAGTTAATAAAAAAATTATAAAATAAAATAATAATAAAAAATTTAAAATGATAGAAAAGTTCTGCTAAATGTGAAAAAAAAAAAATTCTTTAAAAAAACAAAAAAGTAATTTTTTGGGCAAAATCTACCCTGTTAAAAATGGCTAACCCGCAAAAACTATCATACATAAATATTTCTTACTAACAATCAAAGTTTAAACCAGGGTTTATAGCCTTTAAGGTGCTGAAGTTGATGGACTTAGAAATTTTTATTTTCCATCTTCTTTGTTGGAGTATACTTGGAAACTTATCTCTCTATAAAAACTCTAAAAAAGTTATGCAGAACTATTTAAATAATCCATTGATCCCAAATTTGATGGCTATTTAGCCATTAAAAGTAGCTGTAATATAAATCACTTCTATTTTACAGAAGTATAAAAATAAATCAAAATTCAAAAAATTTCCATGCCTTGGAGTTATTTTTCCATCCTAAATCTTAAAAAACTGAAGCAATTTTTTTCTGAAAACAAATTAAAAATAATTAAATTAAAATTAAAATAATTAAATTTATTTTAATCAATTCATCATTCAACAAAAATAAATTAAATAATAATAAAAAATTTAATAATAAAAAAGTTGTGTATATTAAAAGTGTAACCCTGGATACAATATAATTTAAACTTACACTAAATATACCCTGGACCATCCAACCATGGTAATCTTTTAAAGAACTTTCATATGCCTTCTTCGCACATTTCACCAGATCTTGTTCACCGGTCAATACCTCCTGCAGAAACACACTGATGAAAGAGAGTGCTCTAAAATTTAAACAATTAAATCATTTTATTAAATGAAAACTGACGAAATAATTGAGTTATTCTGTAAAATAACGTATTTCCATAAATAAAAGGTGAATTAGCTTAGCGCTGTTGAAATTTAGACTTTTAATGAAAACGAAAAGAGTAAACTGTTTAAAAATGTATTTCATTACAATTTTAAAATAGTATAAGCTCTTCGTGATTTCATTCTAATGAGTATTTTTTTTTTTTTTTTTTTTGCTGAGAAATCTCCAAATGTTATTTAAAGACCAAACATTATAATTTTTTAAACAGATCTAAGGCAAGATTTTATCAAAATTGCTTATGTCAAAATGTCTTACTTTTTATGAAGAAAAATCAAACAATGAAATTTTAATGTTTACTTTTACTTCTTTTGGGTTTAACACGAACATGATAAAATTCACAGCTGAATTCCAAACTTAATAATAATAATAAAAAAAAGTATTATTATTTCAGCAGAAACAAAAAATACTTTGACCAAAACCGCAATAATATAATTTTCAAATAATTTTTAAATGAATTTCAGAAAAAAAAATTTTAAGATAAAAAAATTTTTAGGAAATCAAAAATAAATAAATTAAACCAATAATTAATTAAAAATAATTGCCAAATTTTTTTAAAGAAAATTCGGTTAAAATATAATTCTTTTTTTATTTATTTATTTTTATTTTTATTGGGATTTCAACTGTGAATTTAATCATTCGTGAGTGTTAGACCCAAAAGGAGTAAAGGTAAAAGTTAAAACTGCATTGTTTGATTTGACATAAAAAAAAAGTTCTTTTTTTTTTGGAAAATAATAGTGATGGAACACAATAAGTACTACCTCTTCAACCATAGTAGAGCATCTGTTGCTGAATTTTTGGCCTGAGTTGAATTTTCCTGAATTTCACTATTGATTATATCTTGCAAAGTATGAAAACCCTCTTGTGACGTCTCATATTTTGCTGTCAGCTTCTATAAAAACAAAATTAAAAACACCTGATAAAAACAATGACAATCAATGTTTTCTTGACATATGTGTATTATCTGCTTAAATTCATACATGCGAATAACTGATTTTAGTAATATAATCTATGTTTTTTAATTTTATTGTTATTTTTCTAAAAGACCCAAATTTTCAGTTTACAGATTTCTTACTGTAAATATCTAATTTTGTAAAATTCATTTTTTGGGCAATATTGACTAAGAGTCAAACACTTTTGGACAAGACTGATACGTTATAATAAAACAATAAAAAACTTACCGAAACATTGCCCATGATATCAGACTTGACTGGTGCAAATGCCTTGGGGCCAAGCACGTCTAAAATGTACTTAAAACTTCATAATCTCAAAGTGAAAGGATTAAAAGAACTTTAGAAATATTTAGACATTAAAAGCTATAAACTGTAAACTTACATATAAATTGAAACATAGTTGATTTAATCTATATATATATATATATA
>JAUZNK010065040.1:0-31028 GCA_035046665.1 Euphysa ruthae
TAACGAGCTACAACTTTCGAAGTCGAAGTTAATGTATTCTTCTGCTGTCATCTCACATTCTGAATCAGCAGCCAGTTCTCTGTAAAGCGCTTTGAATTCTTCATCAGCAATGTCTTCTTCGCTTTCAATTTTTTCTTCTGTAATAATTCCGGATTTAGAAAAAGTTCTTTATTGTGGTGACGCTAACCTCTTTCCAAGCACTCACTACCCATTTGATGGCTTGAAGAAGTGGAGGTGGTTGGCAAAAGGGTAAATCGTGGGGGTAGGTATGGACTGGAAATTCCAGTTATTTAAAGTTTTTTTTGGTCCAGAAAAACTGGTAAAATGACTTGAAAAGAAAATTTCAGCAGTTAAGGATGAGCTAGTGAAGCAAACCATTAAATGTTTAAAATAAAGAAAAGGATTAAAGAAAATGTTTCTTGTATTTTTTTACTCTTTGTCCGTTAATCGGAGGGTAAAAAAAAGCTAAATATACTTTTTCGTACAAAAAAAATTGTCCGTTAATTAGAGTGTCTGCTATTTGGAAACTTTTCTACGAGAGTTTGACCAGAATTCTGCCGGGGAAAAGAAATCCGTCCGTTAATAAGAGGTGTCCGCCTTTTAGAGTATCCATTAATTGGAGGTCATACTGTATATTAAAATCCAGTATTATATTTCAATACAGGATTATTTATAATACAGCTAAAAAGTAAAACTCTGAGTTTCTGAGCAAAACTCATTGCGTAATGCAACCTAGCTCAAATTGGTCGGGTTGAGCGAATTTCGTAGACGCAAATGGGCGTTCTAAGTACTCCAAGACCCGCCATGTGGACCCATCTGGAAATAATGTCTCGGCAATTTGTTGGTTCCCCACGTTAAATATAACATTCTCATTCTCATGAAATAACTTTTTTATTATGTAACAATTTATCAAATTTTCAAAACAGCCTGCCGTACTAAACACGATGGGCACGCGTAAGCGCACGTGAAAACCATCTTTTATACAAAACTATTTATTGTAAATTTTCGAAGGAGTAGTTTTTGGAGGCAAGCCCGAAGGGCGAAGCGTAACTCTCTCCCGGCGTTTGTGCTAGTCATGGAAATCATTATATAGCTTCAAATCCAAATATTGAAACAAAATCATTCAGAATATTATTTATCCTACTATGCATAATTATTATAACTAATTATTGCATAATTAGGAAATTTAATTATGTTCAGCCAGCAAAAGTTCTGAGAATTTACAACTCTGAACAGCCTTCAGGGATATTAGCATGCTCTTGAAATACCTAAAGCATTTTACTCTCCATCCATACTCTATTATAATAATAATATTTAGAATAATTTTCTAAAAAAAAAACTATCGCAGCATGGGTCTTATCATATCTTTCTGAATCCCGAGTTAAAATTTTTAGAAGCTTAGTTCAATTGAATGATTAGGACATATTAGAAATTTAAATCAAAACAAACAAATCAAATATAAATATAAAACCAAAGAAAAAACTACGATAATTTAGTGACAATATTTGGGTGCAGTACTTCAAAAATCTTAACTTTTGCCCTTGACACAAAAAACGTTAAACTAACAAAGAGATAAGAACAAGGTCTCTTGTATGGTTTGCAGTCTAGGTCAGAGATTCAGAAAGTCTTGATAGGGTGAAAGCAGTAAAATATATTATTGATAAGAAATAATTTTGATATATTTAAACATTTATATCTATATATATATATATATTTACAATCATAAACAACTGTTATTTACATTTAAAACGCATTCCTCTTAAAAGAATTTCTATATTAAAATAAATCCGATGAACGAAGACGAACTAAAACTCTATAAATAAAATATAATATCAAGTAACATGAACCGAAACGTAATAAATTACTTTTTTGTGTTTGCAATAATCAAATGGTTTTGTTGCGCGCATTTAACGACCGACTTGAGCTATTTCTGCGTGAAGTATTTTCACAACCGCAGGATAAAATTGAAATAATTTCACAAGAAAGTCAATTTTTTTACCTAACCTCATTATAACAGAAAAAATAGACTCTAGGGCGAAAATTAACTTTACAGTGCATATTAACTAATCTATTGGAAAAAAAAAAAAAAAAAAAAAAAAAATACACATACAAACTTATTTGTTTGGTTTTTCGGCATACGCACATATATGTTACAAATTTGAAAACAAAGCTAGCCAAATTAAAACTAAATTAAAAGGAAAATAAATGTACACTGAAAATTTCACAAATAATACATCAAATGTTTTGAAGGAGATAAAACGATTAAATTTCCATAAATAGAATTTACTGACATTTTGGCACAATTAGTGATAATATCTGATGTTTTGAAATTGTTTTTTTTTTTTTTTTTTTTAATAGACTGATATGCAAGAACTCTTGAGAATATTATTTGTAAACAATAAATTTTTAAACAAATACAATAAAATTTTCGGGCGCAGTAATATTTGGGCTCAGTACATAAAACAAAAGCGTTCGACAGAGAAAAACCAGTAAAAATATTTTACAAAATTTTGCAGAGTACCTTGCGAATAATAAAAAATGGGAGACAGAAAGGCAAACACACCTGAAATTAAATTATCTGCAACAAAATAGACTCTAAAAAAAAGGTAAAAATATTGCTTCAGCATCGAGAAAGTTTATATTAAAAGGGGATAAGAGACTGGCTAAAACAAGAAAGTCTGCTCAAACAAAAATGTGTAAGTAGATGAAATGGTAGTTGTACATTGAGATTTCCATTGATGGAAAAAATATACAATGATTATAAAAAATCACAGGATGCAGAAAAAAAAAACAAAGACGCTGGATGCTTAATTCTAAGAACAAAATAGCTTGTGAAAGAATTTCATTCATATGAAAATTTCAAAGCTTCTGATTACTGGTTTTCGAGATTTGCTACCAGTTTCGAAATTTCGTTTCGTAGAAAAAACTTAACGTGCACAAAATGATCCACGATGTTTGTGTGATGTTTGAAGTTTCATGCAAAGACGTTGAGCATACCAGCTTAACGATATCAGACATGAATTGCACACAATTGCCATTTGTGATTAAAGATGAAAAATCTTATGCTGATAAGGTATCTCTGAGGAATGGTATACTATCCATGATACACAATCTCGATAAAAGACAACGCACGATTCAACTAATAATTTAAGAAACCCTAAGCGTGGTCGCTTATTTTTTCAAGAAAAAGTTTGAGAACGAAAAAGAATAAATAACATGCATGAAACCAACGTGTCCAAATTTTGCTTCAAGATATTGCTTTGTGACGAACCAAGAATGTTACATTAGATTTTTCAACAATAGAATAACGGTTTTCTCAACCGTTCCACTATCGGTTCTTCGAAATGTTTTGATTGCACAAGTACAACGTGCGCAGTAGGCAGATACCGTATAATGTATTCTGACGAAGGAAGGGACAGACTTGGTCAAATTACCTCCCATATTAACTAGTCGAATTCAGCAGTGAGATATTGTTTTTAGAAAAATTCTTAAAGACATAATTCAATGATTAGCTGAAAAATATATCAAACATAATCAAAGAAGAGTTGTCATTAAAGAATGGGTCCAAGCAGTCTGGACAAAATCCTCAAATGAAAAGCGATTTCTCCAGCGCGATAAATAGGAAGAAATTGAGACACTTTCTTTTCAAATAAAAAAAAAGTTTGATGCTGAGAAAATTGCTCTATTTATGGGTTGAGGGCCTAAGGCCATGATTTTAACGCATAATCCATCTGCGTTTTAAGCCCACACAAATTTAGGTTCATCCGGAAAAAAACTCATCAAAAAGACCTTTAACGAATATAAGCCCTGGACCTATATTGAGGATTACTTTTTATTTGTAATTGGTTTTTAATTTCGTATATTTTTCTTCCACGATAGTTTTTCTCGGACATTTTGAAACCTGTAAAATTGATGGCTTCTGGTACATTAAAAATTAAAAAAAAAATGTCACTTTCATTTTAAAAATTTGTATAAATATATATCATATAAAATATTTCAAGTAAAATAACCAACCAGAAATTTCATTTAAGTAATGGAATCGAAACCATATTCTGTGTGCTATTTTTTTGGTGTGTTCGCATGACACAAGGAAAATTTCAATCGTTACCAATGGTAGCCAACCGACAATTATGGGTGGATAGATTTAGCATGTAATATCAAATATAATATCAAATCTAACGAATAATTGTGGGTGTTGTGATTTCACATAAAAAACTTGCTTTGTTTTTTTTTTTCAATTTCGTAAACATATCACCTTATCGTCATGGTAATCTCACCATATATATTTTCTTGCTGTAGCTGTATTTTGCCATGACGATGTAAACCTAGATAGAAAAAACATTGCCGTTAATACTACTCTTCATTTGAGGCAACTCGGCAAGTTCTGCATGAAAACACTATTACACTACATGAAATTTTAATTCCGTTTCGATTTCACTTTTTAAAAAATAAACATTATGCTTCGATTTAAAAATATTCAGAATCAATATACAAAGGTTTGCGAAAGCATAGCAAACTTTTTGGCAAGCCAAAGTTAAAAATGGTGTATGGTAATTGATGATAGATGAAAACTGCAACATAATTCAACAAACAACAAGTTTTCTTATGCTACCAGTGGTTAATATACAATAAAGCTGTAACTAAATAGGAATAAATTCTCTGTCGACAGTTTTGAAGTTGCTTTTTATTTGTGTTTGATCTACTGGAAGAATAGTTTATAGAAATAAAATATGATTTTATGGTATATCGTATACATGAAGTGAATTAAAAAATATTGTTATTAATTAAAAATACTTCATTTTAAAACGAAATTAAATTTAAATTACTGTTCATAAAACAGTTATGTTTAAAAACACGAAATTAAAACAATAGATGTTTAAGAATATTTAAATTGAATGTTTATGATTCAATTGGTTAACGTTTCAATAAAATTCTCTGTGTACAATATAAGTAAATTAATTTTGATTTGGTAACTATTGTCTTGATTGAATTATTCTCTACTGTTCGAATATTATCAATAAACTATTAATAAAGAAATGGGTAGGCGAGACAAAATATGAAAAAAAAAAAGAACATTTTCTGTGGATTCAGCAAAATTTAGGCACTAATTTCCTGAATTTTATTCGGAGTCAGCAGAAAATGAAAAAAACTTCTTTACTATAGAGAATTTTTCACGTTATTTCCAAATGAACTCCAGCTGTAAAGCTCCATGTTTGCTTTCGCAATCATTTTTAAATAATAGTAAAAAAGTCTGGAACTCCAAGAGGTACCTGAGTTATGCCTGTTTAAAAGTTGGCTCATATTGGCCGCCCCCCCCCCCTTGTCCCCTCAGAACCGCAACATGGAGGTCCAAAGTTGGTTGACTTTTAAAACATTTTCCCTCTTAATTTAAAACTGGTCACTGACTGCTTTTTGGGGCGGGGAATCTAATGAAACCAAAAGAAAAAGCCAATATCATCATTAAGTACCTTAAATTCTCAAAATGTCATGTGGACTTGATGATATGAAAAAAATCATTTTGTATACGTTAATCTTTCAAAAAACATAACAATATCAAATTGCAAATGTGGAATAGTCATAAATTTAAAAACAAAGATTTTACTCAATTTTTAAATATACTTTCGATAAAATTTAATGACAACGGTTAATTAAAAACATGTGTAATGATATTTTAATTGTATAAAATTACTAAATATTAAGATAACTATTTACAATCCCTGTTTAAGTACAAAAACAATATGAGGTTAGATTTTAAAGTTTTGTTTAAATTTGTTAACTGTCAAACTATACATCCATCCAGTTCTTGTTACAGGTGATTCGATGGAACAAAGTATGTTATCAAAAAGCACCCAGCATTCGTCTGATCTATTTGTGTCTGGATTTCATACATGAAACAAGTGTCATGTTCATTGTCTTCTGACATAAAGCAAAAAGATTTTACATCCAGCTGGTTAGTTTCATTCAATAAATATTGAACTATTGGGTGTCGTGTACATTGACTTTTGCTCCAGTGGTAACTTTGAATTTCGTTTTGAACCACAAACATGTAGTTCTCTGCAAAGTCACCCAACAGAATACAAAAATTATTTTGCAAATTTTCTTTTCGTTGCTTTAAGCATTTCGCTTGACATTTGACATCGGAATATAGGAATGAAGTGTCATCTTGTCTATTGCCTATTGCCTCTGACAACATCTCTTAGTACTCTCTAAATGTTATTGTCTGGGTGATCAATGTTGTTCTGTCAGTAGTTTGCCACTGATTTAATGATAAATCTTCGTCATTGTCTTTTACAATCAATTGTACGCTAAGGAATCTTTTTAAAGCATTGCTACCTGGACAATTGATACATTGACGTACCATGCATTCGTTACATTTTTACTGAAACTATAAACTCCAAACTTACATGTTTATTCTAAGTAAGCACTCTAAAACACAGATGAATTTTTCACAGGTGTATTTACTAATATTTGCATCATCATTGTTTTGTAATATATTATACAGTCTTGATTCACTACTAATAATTATTTACCCTTTTTTAGATTTAGTATGCTTATCCAATAAGTGAAAACACATTTTTTGTGCTTCTTTTCAAAGTGAACACTAAAAAACTTTTGATGTAGACAGATTGTTAAATTGTCTTTAACGTTTATTCCAAATCTCGAATCAATATTTCTTGAAAATCCTCACAATAACACTCAAGTTTCTTTAATTCAGTTTTTCTACTAAAAACTAACCTATGACAAGTATCATTTAATATCCATTCTGAAGATACTACTAGCTTCAATTAACCTGGTAACTTACAATAAGATTAATTAAAAGTATAAATCAAATATAACACCATCAAGATAAGAAAATAAAACTTACTACTGATGTAATTTTAATACAGGATACAGCGTTTAGGTGACAAAATGTATTTATTGATAATGTAATGCTATTTAAAGTATTTTTTTGTTATTTTAACTGTCCCCAAACTAACTCTGGATATGACATTGCATTTAGCACAAAGATTTTGTCACAAATCTTAATAATTTGGTCGAAGTGTTTGAAGAAAGTGGAAATCCATTTAGCTTCCAGAGCTGCACATGTTTCATTGTACATGTTGGAAACTCAAAATTATATTTTGAACCAAAATAAATGCTTACATATGTGAAAAATTGATAATATTTTCTATCGTTCACATGGTTAGTTATAAATCTTGATAACACTTTACCTGCTTATTTTCAGAGCGTGTTTCTTCAGTAAAAGTTATTTCCTATGTAATAAGCTTTCCAAAAATACCAAGTATGGAACTGTTTGAAACTATTATTTTTTCACGCTAGTCATGCGACCATTGGCCAGTATGATGTGACAATTTCAGATTTAGACATGCCTCTTGATGTTTTTGGAAAAGCCTTAACATACACTATCATTCGGCAAAGTTTCATGCTTTCTTCACAAAATGAACAACTGGACTCCTTAAAAGCTCTACTACTCCATTTATTAAGAACATTTCGACCAGTATTAGAAAGAAATCAAAGTTTTTTAAAAATTAATTGAACATTTTCCACACTCAAAAAAATTACATAAGAATTTTAACTGCAACATAATTAAATTAAGCTACAGTTGCACAAAAAAATAGGTAATTATAAAGTCACAACGAAAAATCTAACTTCTAAAACTGAAAAAAAAAAACGCAATTAATTTTCAATTGTAGATAAAAAGAAAATTGTTCTATGGATATTGAAATTATAGAGCCACCAATATAATTTATAAATCCTATCCATTGCTTCAATTCCCAATAGACAAGACAAAATTTATAATGGATTACCGAAGGGGCATTTAAAACAAGGTACGATAACTACAAACCATTATACAAAATATTCAAAAAAACTTCTCTTTCAGGCTTTGAAATAGAGAAAAATAACTAATATTATCATGAACCATTTTAAAAACAGTACCACCATATAAGAACATTTCGAAAAAACTCCCACTTTGCCTACAAAAGAAATTACAAAACATCTCTTACAAATAGGCGATGGACTGGTATGATGCATTGACTCACCTTCCCCAAATAAGCGTAATGTGAGTTTTTACTCTCCTTATTTTTGTGAAGAATCTTGATTTAAACAAAACTCTTATGCTTTTTGAGAATTTGGCTTTTATTAGATCAAAGTGGTTTCCTCACGAAAGATTATTGTCAACTAACACACCAAGAAAGACTTTTTTCAACTAGCACACCAAAAAATTTTGTAAATTTGATAATTTCAATAACTAGATCAAGTAATTATTAAATATTTCTTATATACCAGTATTATATTTTCCTTATTCTTCGCATTTAAACATGTTAATTTTAGAAAGATATAGTGGTAATCTGGTACACTTAAACAAATCTCTCTTTAAGAGAGATATTCATTATCTTAAATACATCATTTATATTATAATGGGTTGTGAATATCATCTGCAAATTAATAAAGTTAGAACTGTTTCATTGCAAATATCTATTATAATAATACTGTTAATATTATCAATTAATAGTTTTATTTCTTTTTAAAGACTTTAACACCACCTCAAATTCATTACAATTCAATTCATTGCAAATCATTTTTCAATTAACGCTGGCTAAATAACCAGCGTTTTACACACTGTTTGTTTATGGAACTTTTTTAGCAAGGTTAGGACCAATGATTGTAAATTACTTATTAAATTCTTCAGGTATTTTTTTGTGTGTCTGTAATTGTGTCAAGGAATGTAAGTTGAGAAAATCATTTGAATAATTTTTTCCCTGCCATTTCTTTCATTATATTTCATTATTATTTTTTCATTATATTTCATATCCTTTTTCAGTTAGTTTTGTGTTTGAATGAAAGGGAAGAACAGTACATATTTTTAGCTTACAAGCGTTTTAAATTTTTTTTTCTTCATTTTTCAAGGTGTAATTTTTTAATATCTTTGATTTTGATGCAACATTCTTTTAAGGG
Source organism: Euphysa ruthae (assembly GCA_035046665.1). Classification (NCBI taxonomy): domain Eukaryota; kingdom Metazoa; phylum Cnidaria; class Hydrozoa; order Anthoathecata; family Corymorphidae; genus Euphysa; species Euphysa ruthae. The sequence continues at coordinate 8,959 of JAUZNK010065040.1, forward strand.
AAAGTTAATATTTCATAGTTCTGAAAATTTGCTTATAAATATTGTAATTGACATTGGAGTTGCCACCAAAATGAGAATAGTTGACCATTAGACCACTTTTAAATATATTTTTTGTTTATTCCTTAAGATAAGGTTTGAATATCTTATGAGTCAACAATATGATAGTGAGATGCATTTATTGTTACAAACATTCTGAAATAATCTGAGATACCATATTTAATAATACCTTTCTTTAGCGGTAAATCAAAAATATAGCTTGCAAAAATGTCACCAATTATTGAAATAGATTGACAAGTTACTCTTGTAGGTATATTAATCAATTTCAATGTTCTTTATAGTCGTTATAGTCGTTATAGTTATAGTCGTTTTTGTACGATAATTCAAGGAGTTAATGTTAAAATCTCCTACAACAAAATAACTTTCTGAATTCCTTGTATTAAATACATTAATAAGCTCTGAAATTATGTTAGGATAATTTTTTTTAAACTGCTGTAATAATTAGATAAATGATAGTAGGAATTATTTAAGATTTCTTCTTTACTACACCAAGTTTAGCTCAGGTAAACGATAAAGCAATAAACGTTGCTTTTATGACTTAATAATTCTGTCAAACCAGAATGTAAACTTCTGATGAAGTGAAAAAAGAAAGGTGTTCTAATTCCATCGTATCGCAAATTATATTTAGATTCTTTTGCAAAAACACAGTCTCATGTTTTTGGTAAGTGATTTCATTAAAATAATTAAAATCTTGATCGTTCTTGTCTTTAAACATTTTGTCATTCAAATGAAATGGATTAATGTTGATAGTTTTAAAATCTGTTAAATTTTTAAAATTGATGATATTTTTATGCAAAAGACCCATCAACAAAGAAGGTAAGATAATAATAACAGGAAATTTATGAATCTTAGGCATTAGAACTACTTTTCCCATATTTTTTACCGTGAATAATAATGGTTTAAAAAAAAATATATATATATATAATAATAACAAAAACAAAAAAATGCATGAATTACAGTTTTTTGTCAGCATAGAGTCACTCTGGATAACATACCAACTTCCAGCCTATTTTCAAAATGCATGAAAAGTTGGATAAAAGATCAATCACTACAAACAATCTTGATATAAATAAAATGAGTGTTAAAATTAATCAACTGAAACTTACTAAGGGCAGTATAAAATGACAATGCAGCGTCTCTTCTGTTTGCTCTTTCATGCAGAAATACATGGTTAAAATTAGCACGACCTTGGCTTTTAACTGCTGAAAGAAGTTTTCTATAAAAGATCAACATTCATTATATTAAAAAATATATCTAAAATTTGAAAAATAATTAGTTGCAATTTCAAAATCCCATAACTTCGAATGGTATCTGAGATTAATACTCTTACACAGTATATTTTTAATTGTAAGAAAATTTCATTATAATCTGCTTATAAAGCCATTTGAAGTGCCATCAATTATTATTTTGGAGTTCTAACATTTGGTATTAATGCCAACACGTTCTGGACAACAACTGGTGAATGACACAAATTTTACTTGGACTGACACAATGTGTGTGTGTGTGTGTGTGTGTATAGGCTACCAAGTAACTTATATCTTCTGAAAAATTAAAGTAACATAACATAATTAAAATTTTCTTTTCTAAAGAACCCAATTGACATAAAATACTTTAATCTCTCAAAAAATTTAATCTGTCAAGAAACTGCATCTGTGTAAAAACCATTGTCTTCTACAGACACTGTAGTTTTTGTTACTTTATAAAAATGAAAGATCTATAAGTAGTGATATGATAAAAATAAAGAATATTTAAGGATGAATTGTGAAGAAAGCAAATGGAAGAACTTGATATACTAAAAGAAAAAAACCATAGATTATGAAAAAGGATGTAAAAGATTCAAAGCAGTCAAAAGAGTTAAAACAAGTTCTGTAAAAACTAATATAAAACAAAACCTGTATTTTTGAATATAAACAATAAGTGACGAAAATGTATAGTACAAAGCATTAGTTGCATTCAATATGTCCCCACTTTTATTTGTTGATAAACTTAGTAATTTGGAAAGCGGAATCTTTACATTAGCTTATGGTTATCATAAAGTTAGACGTTAAGATTGCATAACAACTTTATATGAAGATACTAACAATATTAAGAAAATTTTTATTTTTTTATAAATATATAAGCAACTGAAGTGAAATTTTTTTGTCAATTTTTATAATTTTTATTGTTAGGCAATAACGTTTTTCGTCATTCATGAATGAATGCTGCCAATTTCTTGCACCTGCCAATATTTTTGTTATAGAGGTATGACACTGCATAAAAATGTATTATATATATATATATATATATATATTATATTATAAGAGTAAAGATCTTTGTACCTTTATGTTGCGCCATTGCCTTTATGCATTAGACAATGATATTTTTTACTATCAGTTTCTACTATTTTATTTTGCTTCCATTGTTTAAGTGTTAAGAAAATACTACTTTTATTACCTTTAAACGTTAAACAATAAGGTTATTGTTATATTGAAACCCGATTCGAATTTTAATTTTGTCATAAATTTATTCTTAGGATGATGTGTAAAAAAGCAGTTATAAGGGTTTATATGACAAAAGAACCCTAAAGTTCAATTTCCCACATTCTGGCGTTTATTTTCTTTAAATCTTGGGATGATATACATGACAAAAGAATTGCAAATTGATAACTCCTTATCCTAAATCCTAGGATTATTTATGACAAAGGAATCTTAAGGTTTATTTTCCCTAAAAAGAATCCTACGGTTTATTTTCTGCATATCTTGAGAGACAATGATGATTACTATCATTAGTTGCTTACATTTAATCTTGATCCAGGGTGTAAGCTAGAAATTTCTAATTGAGGCTATTGGGCCTTAATTGGGAAATATCAGAGTAGGGCGGTTTGGGGGCCTGCTGTGAAAGACCCCAATGGGATTTGAGGCAAAGCCGCAAATTTTTTTGAAATACTGGTTTAGAAAAGCCTCAGATTGTTATAAAATTGTACAGTTTCGACATATTTATAAACGACAAAGTAACTTGTATATTACCAAATAGATTAATTTATTCCCTCAGGCCTTGTCATGAGGCCAGTGTGATCATGCTCGCACTCACTGTAACGCTCCCGGAGAAAAATTTCATTGCTTTGGCAGTGCAATCAAAAGCGTTGCCACCAAACCTACCAACGCGATATTTTCTATAGATAAAATAAAGATGAGAAAACTAAAAAAAAAAAAATAATAATAATAATAAACTTGTAAAAACAATACATGCATTTTTAAAAATAAAGACGTTACCACAAAATGAATAAACAATTTATTTTGTGTACAGTTTACTTTGTTTCTCAGCAACTACAGAGTTTACCTCAATTTAACCTAATTCATCAATTATTCACTTTGCTATTTTGATCATGTCACTTAAACTGTAATATTTAAAATGTTAGCGATGATAGCAACTGTGGTAGGTTTTGCTTATTGCTAGTTTTATTATGTTTTCGGCTACCTCATCACACATCGTAATTTTCCTTAGAATTATTATGATAATAACAGAATACAGCCAAATTATGAGAATAGAAAAAAAGGTATTATTATCAAATGCTCTGAAGGACATCAACAAAAAATTTACAATTTTACAACATTTATATTGCGAAAATGTCAAAATACAGTCAGTTAACACCTACACTATCTGGCACTTCACATTACTTTTTCTTTTTGTAACAATTCCTTTTATTTCTCTGTGATATTAATTTTACTTACAGTTATAAATTAATGATCAATCTATTTTTAATTGAGAACATTCTTTTTATACCTAGAAACATTCTTTTCTCACACAAACAAACGATTTTATCAATCACAAAATAATAGAATGTCAAAGTTCGATATTTGCCTCGTTCGAATGTCTGGAATTCTGAAACTGTGAATTTCTAATGGCTCACTAATAAAAAAGCACATGTAGTTTTGCAGTCCTGACTGCAAAATACTGCAAATGGAAATCAGCCTTAATACATTGCGTCTGATTTTTTTTACTTTTAGTGAGCGTAAATTGGCTTTTTAATGGCTTATCGTTTTAAAAGGAAAATGATAAAGACATTAAAAAGCTGACATCTATAATATCTAATCAGAATTTTTTATTTGGGCAGTAATTAAACAGATTTTTAAACGGACATTATTTGTGATTCTATTTTTGAAGTGTAAAGAAAAAAAAATTTATTCATACTAACTAAAGTTTTTTTTATTTATAATCACTACCTGCTTATAGCTCAATTCTTTTGTGAAATTATTGCTAATTCGCTGGAACTTTATTATGAATTTTTTCAAGAATGATGCTTTAGTGTGTGAAAGAATTTCATGACTTTATTTTCAAAATTTTGGATTTATTTTCTTAAAAATAGAAATGGTGCGCATGACAAAGATTAAATTTTTCCTGTATTGTATTGCCACTTGTTGTGGCAATACATGGGTCAAAAGAAACCATCTTTTATGGTCCTCTAATTTTATGCCAAACCTCAAAAAAAAAAAATATATATAATATAATAAAATAAAAAACATTAACAGCCATACTAAAATTTAACAGAAAATTAAAAGCAGGCTGAGTTAAATCATCTTGTTCATTGGCCGTTTTGGAAAACTTATCGTGCGAGACATCAGGAATATCAATAAAATCTTTACATTTATGTTATTTATGTTAATTGTAGTTTTGAAGTATCAATTAGAAAAAAACTCCGATTTTTTAATAATTAAAATCTTTGATATTTGAATACATTATTATGTATATATTCTAAGCAAATACTACATCTTGTTAACCTAATTATTTTTAGAAAATGGACATAACCACCAAACTTTTTTTCAAAAGGTTGCATTTTTCTTTTTCTGATGGGAATCTTTTCATCAATTTTTCAAAAATTTCCAGCCATCACATAATTCAAGCAATTTATTACAGCAGAATTTGAAAGCTTTATGTATGACCTATGTCCTAAATATGTATCATAAAAATATAAAAAAGAAAGTTTTGAAGAATAAATATTCATAGTCAGCACCTATAATATTATATATTACACTATAGTTGGAAGGCATTATGCCATCATAACCACTCCTTAGAAATGCTTATATGTTTTTCAGTCATCATTTGAAATAAGCGTTAGATTACAAAGCAAATACTTTTAAGACTTGTAAAGAACGTAACATTTTAAAACATAATACCTTTGGAAACCTTTAAACTTCTTAGACATGACTTCGTCATCTCCATAATCTTCATTCAGCATAGAATCATCAAATGTTTCATCTGCAACATAATTTAAAAAAATTTTTTAATTTCTAAAAGCATAAAAGATAACTATCAAAGTGGAAATTCATATAGACAGAAAATCTTAAGTATAAGGTTCTCTTTAGCGAAAGACCCTAAAGAACATAAACCTATGTTTTAAAGCCCTCTCACAAATTCATGTAATATAATAGCACATTCACCATCATCTCATTCAAAGGTCATATTTACAAAACCAAATTTGTATTTCTGTATTATGCAAACCTGAAACGTCAAAAATTTTAGAGATAAAAATGATATATTAAAAAAGCATGCCATGATTCTAGCTAGCAATGAAAATATCTTTTGGCATAGATTCCATGTAAAGAGAGAGGTATTTCATCTTGATGAAAAAGAGACTGAATAAAAGCCCCTTTTATATTTAAAAAGGAACTGTACCAATAGTGATTTTTAAAGCCTAATGATAAGGAAATGCATGAAAATGACTACTGCACAACCCTATTCATTTTTCAATTAAGAAGTGGAAGACAAGTGATAACTTTCCTATCGATAAATCATTAGACATTATTCCTTTGAAATCGAACTACTGTATATCTTAAAACTTGTATCGAACGTCTATCGAACGTATCTCTTAAAAGGTTTTAATAACGAAAATTATTTCAACTAAAATCTTGTGGAATAGTTTAAAAAATACCTAGTAGTCTGGAATAAAATATCTATCAAATAATCAACAGACAGTAATCTTAAATGTTCAGTCATCCAACTGGTTAGCTATTAGAGGGGAGTGCCATAGAGATCTGTTCTTAGACCCAAATTATTCCTGGTGTATATCAATGACATTTATGAAAGTATTTAATAAACCCTGTTTGCTCATGAAGCTTCTTTATTCTCGAAAGTTGAAAAAGCCAATATTTTAGTTTTCGTAAGAATTGAAGGATCCAATTTAAAACCACTTTTAATTTGAATGAACATTAGCAAGCTACAAAGGTGGTTTTTTGTTGCAAATTAAACAATTTAATGAAACAAATTTGCATCCAGTCTTTTTATATAGCTCTTGTAGTCAAACACTCAAAAGAACATCTAGGCTTACCTCTTAATAAAGTTATTAACCTCGAATTTAACTCAAGGAACTAAAATAATTGGCTTTATTAATAAACTATACCTTTACTTATCATTATTATTTTATTATATGGTGTATAAATATAGTGGGTTATAACTCACTATATTTATGCATCATATAATACCTTACATCCGGATTATGATGAGCCTTGTTATCAAAATTTATGCATAAACAAGTCCATGCAATATAATGCAGAATTAGCATTAGCATGATCTATAAAGGGGACAAACCCCGTAAAACAAAACCAAGAACTTGGTTTTTGTTTTTTATAATTATCTTGTCAAATATAAATATAGTGAGTTATAGGTAATACCTATAATACCTATAACTCACATCCTTAAGTCACTCCTCAACTCATCAACATTATATTAGGGCTGATAAAAAATAAAAAAACAGTAAGTACCAATAAGCATAAATAAATTCAATTAAAATTTATGCATTGTGGAGAGAGGTTAGTATGATAATGATGATATGACTAAATACAATATGTAAAAGATAATGTTTTTTGACGTGACATAGGGAACAAAATTTCAGCAAGATAGTATGTGATACGGTTAATGTGATTAGGTTTGCTAAAGAGTGAATAGGTTCTTTAATTTTACAAGAGATGAGCCTTGGTTCCTTATCAATGATAGATTTGGTTTTTAAAGTCAAATGTGTAATCTCTTTCCCAGCAAAATTGTGAATTTCAGTGCTTGAAATGGCTTTCTTAACTGCGTACTTATGTTCTTCAGTACAATTGCTTATTTTGAGTTTTATATCCCTGATATAGATGTTGCTCTTATCATTTAAATCAAGAAGTATTTCTGGATGCGAAAGTAATATCTTTCTGATGGTGTAGCTAGCGTTAGTTTCAGTGAGCTTAGAAAGGCACAGAAGATTTATTGAATAAAAAAGTTTGTTTTTGTACTTGTCTTGGTGTATTTAGTTTGTCTTTTTCACAGATCTTATCAACCTTTAAAATTAATATTATCTGTAAGGAAGAAATTGGTTTGAGCCAAATAAGATATCCAAAAATTCATAAATTTTTGTTTTTAGTCACTAATGACTAAAAATATTCTAAACAATTCATTGATGACTAAAAATTCCAAAAAATATTTATCAACAAAAAACAATTTCATAGTTTGGGATTCTGCTTAAAGTTTATAAATGCATGCTTTTATGATATAACAATGTGAAACTATGGAACAGCAATCATTTTAATCCCTGATGAAACAAGATTAAGTTAGGATTAAAAAATAGTCATAATAGAAATATATGATGCAGAGTAAGAAAACATTGCATACATTCTTTGACCATGACCAAGTATTACTTAATTCATTAAAAAAAGCAATTTTCCAGCTACACTAGTTGATTTTAGAGTTTTAAAAGGAAAAATTCTCAAAAAAATTCCGATCAATATTTCCACAAAAAGAATGTTCACTTAGAGTAAATATCAATTATTCTCAATTTGTCTATTATAGCTAACCTAGAGCACTTTTAAATCAATATTTTTTTCCACCAAGATAAACCCCTTCATGGAAAAGAGCTAAAAATTGCTAAAGGAGACCGAGATTATGAGGAGGACAAACCAGACACTCCCTAATCCATGTAATAATTCTAACATTCAATATAATCAGATACACCCTGATCCATATAATAATTCTAACATTTAATATAATCACACACCCTGATCCATATAATAATTCTAAAATTTAATATAATCAGACACACCCTGATCCATATAATAATTCTAACATTCAATATAATCACACACACCCTGATCCATATAATAATTCTAACATTCAATATAATTAGACACACCCTGATCCATATAATAATTTCAACATTCAATTGAAAGAAATGCACTTACCAAAATTAAAATTAAAAAGCTAATCATTATAACACTGCAGCAAACTTTTTTTAATATGTCTACAAAAAGTGCAGCAGGTGTTGCACTAAAAACTAACAATCATTTAATCCTTTTTACCATATCGAAAATTGTCTTAAATGCTTTCAAGAATTTTACTTCACTCAATTATCTTCTAAAAAAATATATAAAATATAATATTTTTAACATACCATTGTCATAAAAGTTATTTATTTTTGTAGGATGATACGGTACACTGATGATACGGTACACTGATGATACGGTACACTGATGATACGGTACACTGGGGAATAAATTTTTAAAAATATCAATATTTAATTGAATATTAGCCAAGGGTAAACTGTGGTAGAATATCACATTATCACATGTTTATCGAAGGTTATTTAACTGTACGCAATACTTAACTTTTTTTATAATTACCAACATTTGACTTGGCTTTAACTTTCATGCCAAGTCACATGATTTATGAACGGTAGTTCTATACAAATCTATTAAAGATAAAATCTTTAAAATATTAATAAGAATTATATTGAAAATAACATAATGGTACTTGGAATAAATTAATTCAAGAACTAAAGCTCAGAGAACAATAGATATACGACAATCGACTTAATAACCTCATTGAGAAATTAAATCCAAGCAACTCATCTGTTCATAATCGTTTATATCATATATAAAATTACTTACTTTGTTCAATCACAGGTTCCAACTGGGGTGCATCTTGCATATCAACAAATATCTCGTTTGGTAGAACTTCAACTCCAGTCACACGTGGACTGAAAGTAAAACATTAAATTAAATCTCTTGGCAGAAGTCTAACCTTCCCTTGTTAGTAATAAATTTATGTTGAGGTAGGATACAGAAATGTAAACAAACAGAAATGAATTGCTTAAAAATTGAATTGGGTGAGGCTCACTCAAATAAGTTTCATACTAATAAAAAGAATTATTATGAAAATCTAGAGCTAACCACTTTTATAACCCTTGATAGTTAAAAAATAAGAAATTTAGACAATTTGAAAAAAAAAAAAAATAAATAAAGGTAAAGAATTATTCTCGGTCTGTTTTGAGTTGGCTTTTAGATAAAAACACTGCCCATGCCATGGTTTGATGACTATGATCCCACCATCAACCAGTAACTGGAATATGAGAGAAAGATCCATGAAATAACTCTGAAAGAGATCAACTCAGCACATTCTGAAAAAGAAAGGGTCTTCAAAGAAAACAGCAGCTTTGTAGCGTGACCTTAGAAGAACGTAAAACGAATGGTAATCTCCAACTTCTTCAGAAACCCAGAGCATTTAACGCTAAGGACATGAAGCTGTTTTATTGTCTACTTCGTGAAGTATTTGGCCCTCCAAAATCTTGCATAGTCCTGATAGCTCTATTGTATTCATGTGAAATGTGAACTGTACAAGGTAGACATGTCAACCTGCATGAACTATTTTATCAGAGACACATAATAAATAACAAGTGGAAAATTAACACACATGCCAATGAAGTTCTTGGCAAGACACACAGACATTGAATCTATGATTATCATTGATCACTTATGGTTGGTAGGTCATATGGTCACAAGGAGGATGATAGACATCCTAAACAGCTGTTTTACAGGCAAATGATGATTGGGAAGCAACCACAGCATAAGCGCAGAAGAATGTACAAACTGTATCAAAGAAAACCTGAAGATAGTAAGAACAGACTCTAAGAATGGGGAAACATTAGCTATGGAGTGATAAATGTGAGAGTATTCTCTGGTCAAAAGCTGGCTATGTCATTTATTTGAAGTCAAATGTTAAATTATAGTCACAGTCTACTCTCCCTGCAAGGTCAAAAATTCTGTCATGTGTGATATGTGGGAAGGATTACAAACCAGCATCATTTTTGAAAAAAAGGATTCTTTTTGTGCTCAGAGCCCAAGAAATCTCAACAGGAAGGAATACATCAAAAGAATTTTGTATTTTTTTTTGGACAAAATCTATACTGTTTTGAAAGAAATATCTATATGGGTTAAGTGTCCATTGTGGATCTCTAACCTCATTAAATTTCTTCTTTTAGTCAAATTTACAATTAAAAATTTTGTTCAGTTTCTAACAATGATAAACCTGTCATTTTTTTCCAAACGTGAGTAACTTAATTCACCCAAATTTTAAGTAAAATGGTATGTCTAAATTATCAAAAAGATCTTTTTCTAACAAACTTCAGCGCAGCCAAAATTTTGAGAAATATACAAAAACATTGATTTATGCTAGCTAAATATCAGATTTTTATATATTTTTAGGTCTTTTTTTAACAGAATAAAATGATTTAAAAAGATAACAGCTTAAATCCCAGTCCGTGCTTTACTTTTATAAACAGAATACACTGCAATAGATTTTTGCCTTCAAAGCGATGAAAGCAATGGTGATTCTTTTGTTGGAGGTTTGTCTAGTGACGACGGAGATGAAATAAATGAAATGTTGAAGCATGATCCCTCCAGTTCCTCTGAAAGGTAGATAAAATTTACATTTTACCATCCTACTTTGTATTTTTTTTTAATATTTTTATAAATTAAAAAAAAAAAAATTTTTTTTGAATATTTTTATGTAGCAGGTAAATATTTCTTCATATTTCTTACTTCTAATTCTAGAACTATTATCTTTTAATTTAAATTTTAAAAAAAATGCTAATAGCCTATTATATTGGTGTTATTTTGATGGACAGTTTCAGAAAAAGGCATTTACCACATATTTACTTATATTAATTACTCTTAAAAACCCACAAATATATGCGGTATGGAAATAGTTAAGCAAAACCAATGCATACAACCATGAGAAAACTCAAGAACTTTAATTTTTGGCTCATAATTAGGGTCCATGCCTTAAATAATATCATGAACAGAAGCATTGTACATTAAGAGACATCATTAATGAAATCGTCATTTCAAAACTTTTTTGAACATTTCTGCGGGTCAAATACAGCTTGCTGAAGATAGTGACGATGATACTGATGAAGTTAGAGATATTATTAGAGAAATCTTTCGTGAAAGTGAAGATGAGTTTGACGATCTTCAACCTTTCTCAGATGGAGATGATCAAAAGTCATGAAAGTAGTATAAGTATTCCTCCTGCTGTAAAAAAAAACTAAAGTTGTCGATTCCCCCACGAAACATTACAAAAATATTGATAATAAACTCAAAAGAATACAACCCTTTATTGCTAACCAGGTATTAAAAACACTGAATCTCCAGATCAAGTCGATGAACTTTTTTTTACAAACTTTTTATAACTGATGAATTAATCGAGTATATAACTACTCTAACAAATAATTATGCTGCACAATACCTTGAATCGCTTGGAGATAATTTACCAGCCTCCTCTGATTTATGCAGGTGGCCAGCCAATGTCATAACTAATGAAAAAATGTCGGTATTCATTATACTTACGTTTTATTTTGGTATTGTGAAAAAAAGATTTATTCTGCTCATACTGGGCAACTGCTCCGTTAATCGCAACACCATTTCCTAGACCTGTAATGTCCAGAACAGACTTTTATAATATTATGTCTTTCCTCCACTGCTGTGATAACAATGATTACAATTCAAAGGGAAAGCCAGGATATAACCAAAAGAAAAAATTTGGATTACTAATACTTCATCTAACAGAAGCGTTTAGCCACTACCGGACTCCAAACGAGCATTTGTCTATTGATGAAGGGACAATACCTTTCAAAGGAAATGTTTCATTCAAGGTACATAATCCAAACAAACCTGATAAATACAGAATGAAAACAAATAAATTATATGACTCTGACAATGGTTATTGTATGAACTTTGACATATATGTTGGACAAGTTGACGGCGAAATTCACCTTTCAAAAACACATGACTTGGTTTTTTGCTTATTAGTAAAATACTTGAACAAAAGATATATCATATACATGGACAATTTTTATTCATCTCCTGATCTTTTTTATATTCTATGTCAAATGTTAGGTACAGCAGTTTGTGGTACATGCCGACCACGTAAAGGTCTACGAAAGAAATCACCACAGCAAAGTTCAAGATGAAAGGTGAATCGATTGCTATGACATACAACAATACAATAGCTGCTTATCATATGTTAAACAGAAAGCATGATACATAAATGTTTACAGCTTATCAGTGCAATCAAACAGATACCGGTAAAACATTATCAAACAAATAAGGCGATCAAATGACCAAACATTATACAACAATATAACAAGTACATGGGTGATGTAGACTCAAATGACCAGCTATTGCAATACTCATCATTCTCTCATAAAGTCTGAAGTAGTGAAAAAAAGTTTTCTTCAGGTTTTTTTAAATTTAATAATGGTGGATGCCTTTCTCCTTTTTAGGGAATGGAAAATAAATAATACAAATACTAGTCATAGAAAATTATGCAAACAACTTTCAATGTCAAAGTCATTAGACTGACTATTGAAAAAGTTGGTGGTAGTATTGCCCTACCTCCTAATAAAAATGCAGCAAGTGTATATTTGCCAGTTCAAAGACTAACAGCACAATATTTCCCCCGAAAGATTCAAATAGAGGGCAAAAAATGTGCCTGCCAAACTAAAATTTCAATGAAATGTGATGCTGCCAAAAAAAAAGAGACCTGGCCACGAATGTGAGCAATATCAATGTGTATGAATGTGAACAATGTCAAATTTCATTGTGTCGAGCCTTGCTTTATGTTGTACCTTACATACAAGGATTATATTGGGAAATACATTATCAATAAAAAGAATGGTTAGTTATTTTAATTAGTTTTAGTTATTTTGATATTAGTTTTTTTGCTTATTTGACAGTGTAAAAAAACACCTTCACCAGGTTCTAAACACATAAACTTTATTCTCCAGAATGTATATATAAAATAAAGGTTTTAAAAAAAATTTTTTTTTTTTTCAATTTTCCTCAAAAATGGCTGGGATCTGAATACCATCTCTTAGAAAAATAGCTGGGACGCTAAGGGTTAATATTGAGGATTCATATGCCTCTTTAAAAATTTTGTCGCTTTCACTACCATCTGTTTCTGATTCAATCTCAGCAGTTTCTTTTACATAATCTTACCTTCATTATCAAAATATTTGCATAGCTCAGTACACGATAAGTTATTCTTATGACAGCTACAGTTACTCAAACAACCACTTTTAGCCACATTCTATTAGGTTTATCATTCTATTCTATTCTATTGTGTCGTTGGGAGCTGGTGGCATTTCTGCCATAATTGGTAAAAGAAAACCTTGCTCATCTCTTTTCCAACCAGGTTCACATGTAGTGGGAGCAATTGGCAACAAATGACGTAAAAATTGTACAAATTTTGATACAAACAAGCCTTCTCGCGCAGAGGTAGTTTAAGTACCTAGTTTCAGAATCTACCGAGAATCAGGTCATGTCAGCCCTTTTTGGGGTATTTTTACCCCCTAATAAAAGCTCCAGTGTGGGCAAGTCTAAATAATTGGTCAAAAATTAACGTTTCTAAATTATGACCTTATCATATAAAATTTTATTCGTATTTTTATACTGGATTTGGTTTTTACCAAATAAGCTGAAAATTTATTTTTATTTTAGGCTTTGAATGTCCTCATGTGATCCATTAAAAATCTATGTATAAGTATTTTTGACGCTACATAACTCGAATTATCAAAACTATATAAGCTCCAGGTGATTCGAATTTAATGAAATATTTTGCTCGCATATTGGATTGTCATCTTTGTTTACCTTTTCACTTTAGTTTAATTATTCCCACTTTAATCAAATAAAAAGTGAATAAATTTAAGACTCCCATCTTCGCTTTTTAAAATTCCTCATTTATTTGGCACTTAAGTTATTGATCTTAAATCTAAAATTTACTCCATATATAGGTAGAGAGATGTGTTGAAAAAAACAGTGTTTCACAAAAGCTGTTGTAGCAAATTGGATAATCAAAGATAAGATTGGGCATTGAAGCAACAGAAACAAAGTGAAGGCATTTCATCACCACCATCTACATCAACTAGGTTTTATTGTAACTTTGGCTGCTTAAAGCAGCCAAAATTACAACAAAACCTGCTTTTTGTATGAGACAGTTACAAAGGAAGATTTGCGTCAGGCTAGAACCTTGGGTCTAAATAAAAGAGTAAGATTAAATTTCAACGCATTTATTTATAGGTTTCTTTCAAAAAGAAAATTAAATTTTCTTGTTGTATATGATGAGGAAAAGGCCATTGGCTTACAATTAATTATTTTAACAATTATACTAATATTTGTTTTCTTTTGATTTGAAATAAAAATTTAGGGCACACCAGTTTTAAAATTGATTTTTGTATCTGTATTTTCTAGGTTCAAGTTGCTGCTCAGGTGATACTGTGGCAACAGAATCAAAATATCATGCAATCTGTTTAGTAAAACTTTACAACAGTATCCGTGACAAAAATACAAAGAAGGCAAACACTGAAACAGAACAAAATATCATTTGCGTTGTGGCTCTAGTGAAGATTGTAGAATACATAAAAATTGCTCCAAAAAACGAAACTGAAATCCCTGTTTTCTGATTATGTAACTATAAAGTTGAGGATGTCAAAGTCTGGAAGTCCAAAAAATTATTATGAACACACAACATGAATTAAAGAAAAGGTAGAACTTTTTCCTGAATTATCAGAATACAAAAGAGGCAGCGTAGTAATTTTGACACTTTGTAAAGAAAGTGGTTATTCAATATAGGATGCATGAGATCTAGAAGATGATGGAGTTCGTTTTGTAAGAGCAGCAAGAATTTTACGAAAATAAATTCTCTGTGCTGACACATTCGAAGGAAGTCACCACAACCTTCTCTTCTTAAACAATAAAGAATTTGTACCTTATTCTGTCAGGAGTTCATTATGATATTGTTTGGCACATTTGAATTTAAAAACAATACAAACATAAAAACGTGGAACTAACAATTTCCCAACTTCTATGCTATAACAGAAAAAAATCAGGTACAAAATACGTTCATCATTCCAAAGAAAACGAGACACAACGACCTTTGTATATGGGACTTATGATTCACTCTAAGACAAGAAAAAAAGGTATAATAAACGATCTAGCTGAATGTGGTATGTATACCATAGAATAAAGTTATGGATATTCAAAGCAACATTACAAAACAGTTATGTAAAATCTACAATGATAAAGGCATTGACTGTCTGCCAAGGCTACAAAAAAACTTTACTGCTGCCATTGACAAGCTGGACCAGAACCCATCTTCAACGACTGCTCAGGCATAATTTATGGGACTGGAATATCTATATTTCAGCATCCAAAACAAGACAAACCACATGAAATATCCAACTTATTTTTAGATGAAATTTTGTTTAATGTTCATTTGCCGTCCTACTATATTACAACTAAACCAACAAAATCAACAAAAGAAGAATACCATCAGCAAAGTACTAGCATGTCAAAAACACTACAATTTTAAATAATTTCTGAAGCAAAAAACTGGTTACATAATTTAGAAATGGTTCTAAATGAAGTGAACGGTATTCATCAGCAAACAAACTGGTAATCATTTCATGCTGACCGCATAGGTAATCTTCCTACAAAATTTGTTTCTGATCTCATGCCCTTACTACATGAAGAAATTGCATCCCATGCGATGGTTTGTCATACAATATTTAATATTATGCTGTATTATAAGTTATGAAAAAGTTCAGCAAATAATAATAACCACAGGTAACCAACCTGTATATGCAAGCGGTAAACAGGTACAATAGTTATATCAAGATAAGTACAGAGAAGATTGTATTAATGATTATGGGACCACTTCACATAGAAATGGCAACAATTAGTATGATTGATAATTGGTTACAAGGAAGTGGTTGGGTGGATATAATATTAAAAGCTGGAGTGTATACACCTAGTATGGTATGTAAACTCCACCTGGCATGACCTCAAAAATTATCGATGATGCAGATATAGTTCAAATGACGAAACCAGGTTTAGTCAAAGATTTGGACAATTTCATGAATAGGTTTTAAAGGAATTACCAAAAACCAGATATAATATGAGTAGATATTTTATTCGACCAGTATCTTAAAGGCAGTTTGAAAGCAGAAACTCGTGAAGGTTAAGGGAGAGGAGTATGAGTCCAAGTCTTGGAAAAGACACCTATTTTGAAAAACTGGGCACAGTTTTGAAGAAATGACAAAAAATCAAGAATGAACTTTTTATGCTACTTGCAGAAAGAATTACAAGTCATATGCATATAGAAAAAGTGACTGTTGTTACTTACAATGAAGAGGTTCTGTCAAGTCCAACTATTAATTGTGATATGGCTCCCTGTAATCTTGAAGAGGCACATTTGCGGATCTTTGTACACTTAAAGGATTTGTCAGATACAGGGCATAAAGAGGTATTGATGTATTGATCAGAACTGGTTGATACAGACGTAGTTGTGATTGCGATATCAACTTTTGCAATGCTGGCTGCAACTAGACCAATTATGGATTGAATTTGGATCTGGGAAAAATAACCGTTGGATTCCTATACATAATTTCCAGTTAGTATTTAGAGAGAATATCAAGCATTACCATTATGGTTTGACCTCACAGGATGCAATACAGTGTCTTCATTTAAAGGACAAAGTAAGAAATCAAGTTAGAATACATGGAACACATATCCTGATTTGATATTATCTTTAAACGAGTACGAACAATAACTATATTTTTTTTTGAAATTTACCCATACTCATGATTTGCAACTAAAACTTTCACAGATTTTAATACATTTTAATAATTTAATTTTAAACACCCTAATAACCACTCCTTAAATATATTTTAAAATTTATCATTTAAGTATTCTAAAATGTATTAAATCAAGATTCAGGGTTTGGATCCTTTGAAAATGCAGACTGAAATGACATTGCTGTGATAGAAAGTTATGTTGTAGTGTTATATGATAGACATTGTCAATGAACGCAGACGTTATCTTTTTTCAAAAAAGAATCGATGAAGTGAGAACCTTCTACCGACAAAAGATGCTCTCCTGCAACACCTGAAAAGAGCAATATTCTAGTCTGACTATAGCTGCACACTAAAAGAAATCTTAATAATATCTATTATTACAGCTTTGAAAGTTTTGACATGGCTTATCTATATATATATATATAAAACAAAGTGTCTGTTTGTGTTTATGTTCCACTAATCCTCTGTACTGTGAGGGCTACGAGCCTGAAACTTTCTGGGGAAGGCAAGAATGACCCAGGAAGTGTCTAGGAAAAATATTTCTGAGGTTTTTTTTTGTTAAAGATTTTTAGATTTTTCAAAAATTTTCAAAAATTAGATTTTTTTTAGAATTTTTCAATTTTTTGGCTGTTTTACCATATCTCAAATATAAAAAAGATCTGCTAGTAATCTTATATCTTCTTATAATTAAAAATTTATATCATAGATCTTGACAATTTCTTTATAAATATTATGTCATGTGACAAATTTAAAACGCTTGTAACTCCTTACCAGTACACTTTTAGACCAATGTTACTGAGGATTTTTAGTTCATACCATCTAAGGCTTTCCAATGAAATTTATATAAATTTTTAAATTTATCCCAGTCCAAAATATCGGTAGTTTGAAATATAAAAAATGTATAGCACATTTTTATTACTTATCTAATGGTTAAACTTTAATATTAAGTAATAAAATCGCTTTTAACATTCAAATCGAGCGGATCATTCAAAATTTTGCATTTAGCATTGTAAGTATTGCGAGTTTTGATATAATCAGGATTAAGCCAGGAAATACAAAACTAAATAACAAAACAAGGTTTCTTATTATCATATCTAGAATGACAATATTCTGTCACTTTCAGCCCACCCAATAAAATCTTTCATTAGCAAAATATTAATCTTTAAAACTTTATTGGCATTGCCAAATTTTTCATTGACTAAAAATCTCACCTAGTATTAAAGTTGATATTGTCATTAAAATCAGCATTGATGAAACTGTCCATTCTTAATAACTCCTCTTTTTCATCTGAAAAATAATGTGAACATCTTTTGAAAATGCTTCATAACTTTAAATTTGCAACATAAACTATAGATAATTACAAATTATAAAAAGAAATATTAGTGTAGATTTCTTTAAAGGAACAAACAAAAATTCAGCACTTTGGTTTCCAGGCCCCTTAAAATCAACTTTTCGAAAAAGATCAAATGTGTGAAAGTTTAAAAAATTTTCAAAAAGAGCAAAAAATGAATAAAAAATGATTGATAGCTGCTAATGTCAAAATTACTAAAGGGTCGGTCATTATATATTGTAAACAAAAGGCTATGTTGGCTGTATCCTAAGTGAAATTGAACAGTGTCATTAATGGTTTTGGAACACATTGTTAACAAGGTATAAGTTTCTCTTGTGCTACCTATGCGATCAACTAATGGCCATTTTTTAGATAATTTCAACCACATAACTGTACTTATGTTTCATTAAATTAATTTTCTTTAAATAAATTTTTCATTACTTTTACTGTAGTTTTTAGAGTTCAAAAAAAAAACTATGGAAATATCATTGCAGGGTAAGGTGGACAATAAAAGAAGTTTTTATTGCAAATTATAATTAATCTTTCAAAGATTCTGAAAGATGATATTTCCATAAGCTATTTTCATAAAATTGTAAAACCCATTTTGTTTATATATTTATATTCTTATGACTATTTGTGGCTACCTTTCTAATAGAGGAACAAATCTGTTATTCATTGCTCCAATCCTTTAAAAGATTTTCAGAAACAATATAGTGGTTTATTGTCAACTCCATTTTAAAAGTGTGATAAACTTAAATGATATTTTTGTGGTTTCAAAAGCTTCTTTGAAAGAAAATCTTTAAATTTTTTTGTTTAAAAATTTAGTGTTAGACATTTAAGTGTTAGAAGTTTTAAACATTTATGTTAAAAACTTAAATACTAAAAATTTTTAATATAAAAAAAGTAAATTAATAAAAATTGAAAAAAATAATTCAATTTTTGAGATAAAAATAATTTTCTTCAAAACTTCCACTTAATTTTTTATTTTGATATGTGGTCCAAATATTAAAAAAAAAAATAGAAAAAGAAGATTATAGTGATCCCAAGGTACTCTGAAAAGTTGGTATGCAACAAAAAAAATTATAGTGATCCCAAGATACTCTGAAAAGTTGGTGCACAACAAAAGAGAATAAAAAAATTGTTTTATTGAAAAAGCTTTTTCAGTTCTTCAAATATCTTATTTTAACGATTACAATTCAAGTGTAAAATAGGCCTTAAATTTTAAGATAATGACATGGTTCTGCGGCCATATATGGTCATATATATTTTCCCTCATAACTAAGTTATTATTGCTGTATTATCATGATATTTTGGCAAACTATTAATATCTAGGATGGTTATAACTTAATTAATGATATTACCAGGATGACAAGTTCCAGGTTCACAAGCATTCATCCCGGTAATCTTTAACAAAATATTTTTTATTTCAAAATAAAGCAATCATGAATACTAACACTAGGACCAAATATCATAAGAAATGAAACAAAAATTGCATAGGTATGAATATATATAGCCATATTATGCCTATAGCAACAAATATGCCATAATTAAAAAAAATACCCCTGATGATCTTTGAGCAAATTTGTACTTTTTTCTCTTCTTTTTTAATGGAGGGTATACTGAAATATCAGAAAGAACATTTCTGTATAATAAAAAAAAAATTTAATTTTTTTTTTTAAATTATGAACACTGAAGTTCAAGCCATATTAAATGAGCAAATTCTAAAAAAAATTATAACAGATTAGGGCTGATTAAAAAATTTCCTCTAGGCATAAAACCCTAGGGATCCATTAATGATATCCCATTAATTTTAGGAACAGAGCTTTGCAATTATGGAGTAGTCATTATGTAAATAATCATAATAAATAATATTAAACCCTATCAATATAATGAAATAAATTTTTAAATGTTGAAATAAAAAAGGTATGTTTATCATAAAAGTCTTGCTTTTGTCTATTTTGGGCTGTTCTCAAATGCCCATGAGTAAACAAGTCATCAGTAACACCAATACTGCATTACTCTACATTAACATACAAAAAATCAGCGTTTTGATTGGTCCTGTATGAATTGGCCTAAATGCCCCTACGACTAAATACCACTTATGCCTTACAAAGGTTTAATTGTAAATCTCTTGACTCCAACACAGACATGCTTTTAGCTTACCTATTAATCTTGCAAGTGTCGCACAAACTAATGCTGAATCATCTGTATAGAGCAACTCTTCTGACCAACCTGATCTAATCTCCCTTGAAGTCAAGGACTTCACAATGATCCCTGATGTATTCTATCAGAAAAAGAAAGCCTTTACTAAATGCTTCCTTAATAATAAACTGGTTTCTAGAACTCATATATTATGCATGACAAAACGACACTAACTTCAAAACTAAGCATTCTCAAGTCCATCATACTACATCTCCATGTACTCGTTACCTAATAATACTACATCTCCATGTACTTGTTACCAAATAATTTCAACGATTTTAAAGGAGAGATTCTTCTTTTTAGCCAGATTCTTCTCCTGTAACTGACTTAAAACAAAGATGATACTTGAATTTCCATCTCTCCTTAAACAAAATTGCATCTTATACATGTTAGCCTGCTTTCATATCAGCTTCTTAATGACTCTCTCAAACCACTATAGTTTCATCTTTATTATCTTACCAATATATGTGTTAAGCAGGATATCATAATAACTTTTCCAGACTGCTTTAATATCAACTTCACTGACTGTCACAATCCCAGCATGATTTCTAATTGTTTACTAAAAATTCTTGTTTCTGGTCATCACTAATTCAACTATCTTTTCGTTTCTACCTCAAATTTAGTTTCATACAACACCTTTCTTAGCCTCAAAATATTCTTCATTATCTGTTTTACCTTTTTTCATTCCTTACAAAGCTTTCCCTTCTCTTTAACTATGCTATTTAAACGTACAAAATCACCATGTCTACATGGTTATTTTGTACAACCACCAGTCTTTCAAAACTTTCCAATAACCTTCTACCAAAAACTGACTTTCTAGTTTCTTTAACATTATGTACATTTGAACTAAATGTTCTCATAACAGTAGCATTATCTAATCTCAATATCTTGCCTTAAATAGTAATTTTGATTTTTTAAATATAAATGTCATATAATACTGGTTTATGCCAAGTCATACATTCCTCACTAGGTAAAAACTTTACATCGCTTAAAAACTTTGTTTGATTTCAATGCAATAAACTATAATCTCGATGAAATTTTGCTCAACTAGATTGAAATATGTCTGTCTCTTTACTTTAAATATGTGTAAGTACAAACATAATTAAAAGTTGTGCAAAACTGGAGAAAAATTTCTCCATCTTTATTTCCATAACCTCAATGGACTCCTATCTATCCAACAAAACTTCTACCAAGATGGTCACTAAAGTTTCTACCAATGGACTCCTATCAATCCAAGAAAATTTCTACCAAGATGGTCACTAAAGTCTCTACCAATAACTAAAATTTAATTTTCCCCCAATCTACTTGCAACTCTCACTAAGCTATAATAAAATTTATATTTTTGAAATAATTTAACCAACATTATTGAAACTAAACTGAGAGAACTGTAATGATACTACCTTCTGCCATATTAAAAAAAAGAAAAAAAAAAAAAAAAAGTAAAAATCTTTATTTTAAATTGGAAAAATTACAACGTTAGTAGAAAACACTGATCAAATCCAATTGTAAAAGTATATAAACTAAATAATATAATAAATTAAGGGTTAAAAGAAAATATATCTATAATTA
>JAUZNK010065041.1:0-14545 GCA_035046665.1 Euphysa ruthae
TATGCCATCAATAGTTTGCAAAATATCCCATGGATACTGTTCACACATCACAGATAAAATTAAACCAGTCAGCAGTCACCGTATAAAAAATTGTATCATTGATGGATGTCAATTTAAATTGACATATTACAAGAAATATTTCTTGCCTAATTTGTTTTATCTACTAAAGTAAGTAGGCACAACAATAAAATAACAGTGTACTGTTATGTTAGGTATTGTTGTAGTTAACTAATTAGTAGTAGCAGTTGCTCCAATTCTAAATGACTACGAGCAAAAAATGAATCAACACGAACAAATTGTGAAAAATGATCTGAATTACACCAGCATCTCAATACATTTTTTCCCTGTTGGTATCGATTCAAAGTTACACACAGGCTGATACATCCATCCTGTATATACCATCTAGGTCATTGAACTTCAAATTAACGACGATGAGCAAACCATTCAACAACACTGATTCGGTTTATTGTCAATGTCACGAAGATGCTACACATTAAAATTCTTGTTCGCTGTGGCATCTTTATCATGAATCTCATTATTAAGAAGCAAAATATTTTGTCGCGTCTGAGGTCATCCAGCTATTATAAAATTTGAAAGGAGCGCTATTTTAATTCATGATTACCTAGTAACCTTGAAATCTCTGGGTTGAGATCCAGCAGGGAAAACCATATCTCATGAATAGGTTGGGGTCTTCAGCCTTGGGTGGCAACCTTTCTAGAATGGTGTCACAATAAAAACACCTAGTTCGATGATCTGTAAAACAGGATGGACGTCAGGAAGGGCATCCGGTCTGTTAAAATCATCCCAAACTCATATGATGTTACAACTTTCGGAGCGATTTTAGAACACCCTGCCACTTTTTTATATCGAACTGGATATATGTCCGGCTGACCGGAATTATAAATATAGAAATTATTAATATATTTTGATTTTTTTTTTTTTTTATAAATCCGGTTTGTAAAATTTCCAAAAATGCCAGTATTGTAATATTGGAGCTTTTTATGTCAGCCAAAACTTTAGCTAATGTTTATTTTTAAAGTACAATTACAATTCAAATGATCAGCCGGACATTTAATTTGGAATATTAAACGTCCGGCCAGCCAAAGCAGCGCTATTTTAAGTGCTTTTTTGATATTTTAATTTCTGACGCTAAATTGCATGTTTACTAAAATATATAAAAGAAAGGGAAACATTAAATAAGTTATTTTTGGAAAAAAAAAAATTTAAGGCTCAGAGGTGACTAAAAATAAATAACCTTACCATCAGGAAGAACACTGATATAAACAGAATCGTAGTTTTTGTAAAAAACCCAGTCAAACCCTGCTGTTACTGATTTGCTGAGTAAATTTGATAGATATCCACGGTTGTTGTCAGAAGTTCTAATCAGAAATGCTCGACCTAGATTAAAGAGAAGCAATAAGAAAAATCAATAAAGGTCGCTTACTTTAATTACTTCGAACAGGATTCCAAATATTGGGGAAAGATTGCTTGCAGGTAATTTTAAATATACGGGGTATATTTTTTCCGCTTCAACGCTATTGGTTCCACCAGTATCGTCATTTATCTTACCTTTTACTTTATACTATAGCATAACAATCTGAGATTAGTTTAGCCATATATATCATCAGAATCTAAAAAATGTTAATGATTTGAATGATATTTTATTTATTGTTGTTATTATTTATTTGTTTGACATAATGGGAAAGTCAGATCAATCACCCGCGGTTCTGGCGTACTAATAATTACCATTTGGGTATACGGTAAATAACAGCTCAGTCATCAACCATAAATTTTTTGCACTGATTCGAATGCTAGTTAGTGAGCGATACTGGATTTTAACCATGGACGTTACGGTTTGGGAGTCAGATATCTTACCAACTGAGCTATCCGGGTATAATCATTAAGTGTATCCCAACATAAATACGAGCAATTTTACATGTCATTATTTCAAAATATTTTATGATCTAGCTAGGTTATTACGAACTTGGACGTCTAAAGAAATAAAAGTTACAGAAATCTATACTTTTCATAATGGGACACACTTGGCATCTCATAAGCTTTTGTTTCGTCTAAATATTCGGTAACCATGTTATCGCTGTTGTTATTATATATCATTAATCCAATTAATCTTTTAAATTTTAGCGAATAATGGATTCTAAATGGATATAAAATGCTGGTACTAATTTACCATTTTTTTGCCTCAAAATAGTTTCTATAACTACTGGGATCCCGATAAAATTTTCAAATTAAATGTAAAGGATTTGCAGTTGAAATCAAAAATAATATTAAATAAGATTTCCTGGCATCTAAATATGGAACATGCCATTTGAGAAAAATCGAGGCACGACTTGCCGTGAAAAATAGGCATATGAATTCTTGAGAAGTATGAAATGATATAAAACCAAATTATGCATTTTTTTAGGGCATGGGAAAGTGGCAAGTGGTGATATGGCCAAAAGATTGCCTTTCCTATAGTTCTTTAATTTTATGAAAAATTTCAGATAAAGAGCGAGTTTCGCAAAATAATCAAAAATTATGATTTTAGACTACTAGAAATTACCATATTTGGATATACTCGTATCCAATTGCGAAAAACGAGATATTTTTTCAAAAATCCAAAATTTTCCCTTTCAAGGATTTAAGAAAAAAAAGTCGCATACGTGAATTTAATTTTTGATCTATAGGAGCTAAATTCTCTAAATTTTTTTTTAAAAAAAAATATACATAGAACTATTATAAATGACAAGATTCATAAATATCAAATAAAAATGCAAGGATAAACCTGCAGGAGCTTGATCCAAGACCTTCTAGTTGTCATTCAAGTTCCCCATAACTATGCTATAATATATAGAAATATAGTAACAAACCTTCATAGTGCAGAGAAAGCATATCATCTCTATCAACATTGTCAGTCCATGCCTTCAAAACAGTTATTCTGATACCGGACTGAGACAACATTAACCCAGCAAGTGTGTCCAGTTTAGATTTTGCTCGCGATGTCATTAAGCGAGCATCATCAGAAATAAAGTCAATATAAGGGTTGTTATTTCTGACAAGCACCTTTCGAAATCTCGGCGAGTTTCTTTTGATAACGTCTCTAATGGCACGGCTCGTAAGTCCCTCGCTTATCTTGGGATCATTTGAATTCTTGGTAGGGTAGAATACTCCTTGTGTGAAGCGAGGTATTGATTGACATGAAACAACCATCCAAACGCAGGAAGTTACAAATAAAACTTCTATTTGTTTCATTACTTAATTATAGTTTGACGTTTTTGGATGTGATGTAAATTTAGTACCCCTAAAAATTATGATGTTTAATACTGTGCTTTTACAAATGCAGTGTTATCATCTACATTAATTATCTTTTTTACGGTATATATAGGTTTTAATTTGTGCCATGCGATGGCATATTTTATACCATTTAGGGAGTTCTTTTCGATTTTTACTATAAATGACACAAATGAATGTTTATCTATTTACATAACTCTATCACATAGAATGTCACGTGATATCTGAGAGCGACAAATGATTTCAAATACATGCAGTGGTGGTAGATTTTAAGAAAAATTTGAGAAAATAATATTATGTAGATAATAGTATCATTTTGAGAAAATTAAGATTATGTAGATAATAGCATCATTTGAGAAAGCAGTAAACGCGTGAGGTTAAATAGAAAAAAAATTTTTTTAATTTCAGTGGTGTCAAGACTTATTACATGAAATCTTCGTCAATGTATTTGTTGAACATATATTTGGTTATATAATTTGAAAACATATATTTGAATATGCATGTTTAAACTCATTTTTGCTCAAAATATGAAATATCAAGTTTGATCCCAAAATAAACATGAAAGTTTGTAGTAATTATAGAGTTATTACAAAAATTTTCTTGAGCGTTTTCGTACAAATTGATTTTGATGGAAATATTGAAAAAAAAAATTAATTTTTTGATGACGAATCTAGTCTTTTGCCACCATAAGTTATCCATATTTTTCTTGCAAAAGAGTAAAATAACTTAAAACTGGAAAACAACTTAAGTTCAATATATGGGGTAAGGAATATCAGCAAAGGAGTAGTACCTTTCCGAGTGGCCATCAGGCGTCCTTGACTGGTCTCCATGCATCCCAGCGTTATGTGAAGCGCAATATACAGCCTCTCCATAACGAATGACCGTCCGTGAGTGGTGAAGAGTCGCATCCTTCTCGAGGTTACCCTGTTATTATGGTTGGACATAAACAGAACAAGGCGGCTTTAAAGGAGTAAACATCGATAACCAATCTTGTTATTCCACGGGTAACAGTAGTTCCATCCAGTTGCACTCACCGATAAACTGATGTTGTGGATCTGAGAATAACATGGCTTCGCAGATGATCAGATAAACTTGACAATGGGAAGGCATACATGCTCTAGTTATCTGAGAACTATGGAACTGCATGTGGAGCAGCGCCCCACGCCTTTATTTAAAAATTTTAAAACATTTATACCAACTTAAACACCCTAACAAAAATTTTTAAAATGATATTTCTTCCCTGCAGGATGTCATCAGAAGTATAATATAAAAATAGTGACAAAAAAAATAATTAATAATTAAAAAATTAATTATTTCAGGCTAAATTAAATTGGCCAAATTGTTATTATTAATAATTTTATCTTTTCTGCTACAGAAAAAAATTACAGTATAAATAAAAACGTATATAAAATTGTTTTCAACAAAATATATCTAAGAATAAGCTTTTAAAATTTTTCTTCATTTACCTAACTGTAAAATTTCAGTCAAAGCACGGAAACCTCGCAGAAGACCATTTGGGTCTTATCGTTGAAAACTGATTTTCTGCCCGATTTCGTTATGTTTTGTCTTTACCAATACAAAAAAAAAAAGATTTTAAAAGAAAAGTTTAAAATCGCAAGAAAAAAAAAATTATACGACTTTACCTTTTTTTTAAAAAAAGAAAATTTTTTATTTCAGAGAGATTCGGGTAGATAAGATCAATTTGGTTCCACAGATAAAAGCCACAAAATGCAATGGGAAATTCTTCGTACTTTGTATTAATTGGTGGTTCTGTTAATAAATGACACCTTAGAATAAATCTGAACATTAAAGCAAAAGCTTGAAAAATTTTAAGCTCGTAAACATCTAGGCTGTTATTTCATTAAACAGAGGTTTTGAGTGAGTGGAGGGGTTTTGACAATTGATTAAACAAACAGCGTGTTTTTGATGGCGGTACAGAGTTTCTAATTTAGATTTATGAGTGCTGGCCCAGGCTATGCTCCAAGAATTTAAATAGCTGTGTGTATAAATGCATAATAAAGCTGCTTTAATAGTAGCAATTTTAACATCGGTCTTGCTTTAAATAAGATCCCAATGCTCTTCGAAATTGTGGAAGATACTTTTGCAGTTTGAGTTTCCCAATTTATTGTCATAACAGATATATTGTTTTCTGTTTGTTATATAACTTTTTATCTATTTATGCTTGGTTCCGGTATGATTCAAGCTTTTAAGTAAATTGTATGATTTACGGTGTCGAATGGTTTTGACAGATCAATAAAAACTCTTACTGTCGTTTCCTTCTTAGCAAAAACAGTTATTTCATTTACAACTTTTATTAATTATCGCATGTTTAATGCATGTAACTTTTTGAATTTTTTTTTTTGGAATCCAAACTATTTTTCGAAAAAATTTGTTGAACTTTCCAAAAATTCTGTTGTACATAATTCTTTTCGAGAATATTGGTACTGATAGAGGTCTTTATTTACCTATGAGTAAAGTATCACCAGACTGAAAAGTGGGGGTTACTTTTGCTATTTTTAGGCAGTCAGGAAACACTCCATTGCTTATCGAGTATTTAAAAATTTTAAAAAGAAGGAACTTTATTTCGTCGTATACATCATTGATTATATTATCATTGGAGTTACCCTCACCGCAAACCTTGTTTAAACGCTTTTTCAAACTCTACAAAAGTAAGTCCAGGGTCTTTAATAAACTCTTGATTTCTTGTTAAATAACTTTCAAATGATTTATTTACCGCTGGTGTTTTGTTTGCTGGATTGCTTCCAATATTTGTAAAAAACTTCTCATTAAATTCTGACACTATTTCTCTTCTGTCATAGGTATTCCCATTTTTGTTTTTAATACATTTAGGGAGATAATTTTTTTTTTTTTTTATAATTTTAATTTTCCAGTGACCTTTTTCGTTATTTTCCACTTAAATTTTTGGATTATTTTTATGTTTTTTTAATTTGCGATGTATAGTACGAGTGTTTTCTGACCTAAAATTTACCTCAGGCTTAATTAAAGCGACATCGAGTATTTAAAAGAAATTTTATGAAGAATGGCCTACGGTCTTGTTGGTCATGGATTTACCCATTTTAGATTAAAAAAATAGACGTAGTAGAGTATTCTTTGAAAAAAATAAAAAAAGCCTTTTTAACGAGCTCCAACAACCCTAAAAATTTCAAAAAAACAAATAAAACAATACCGGAGTTGCCACAGTGGTAGGACGTTTGACTACGGAGCGAAGGGTTACGAGTTGGACTCCCTTCTCTGGCGTAAATTAATTTTCATGTTATCTCTGAGTTTCTGAGCAAAACTTATTGCGTAATGCAAAGCTAGCTAAAATTGGTGGGTTGTTTGGTTGATCGAATTTCGTAGGCGCAAATGGGCGCTCTAAGTACTCCAAGACCCGCCACGTGGGCCCATCTGGAAGTATTGTCTCGACAATTTGTTGGTTCCCCACGTTAAATATAACATACTCATTCTCATTCTCTCTCTCTCCAAATTACCGCGAATCCCAGGAATCAGCCTAAAAATTAAAGAACAATTAAAGAAACACGAAATCCAAGTCACCTTTGCCTCTATAACAAATTTTATGTAATAAATAATTTAAATCCCACTCAAGAAGTAACCCTGGTGTAATTACCAATTTTTTTGCCGTAAAATTTACATCGTTGACACAAAAAAGAAAATTACTAGCTAGTAGTAACTTAACTTTTGTAAAACCTGTCAAAGGAATTTCGATTGTGTAAATCCAAACCGTAGAGTCTAATTACCAATCGTGGAAGATATGAGAATCAATTGAAATGAACTACGATATTAATAAGCAGTACTTAAAATTACTTAAATGATATGCAGGTGTATTCACGATCAACAATAGATGAATGCTACTCTACTCAAAATTGCTACCGAAGACTTGACGTCACTTATATATACTATGTACTTTGTAAAATTAGTTAGAATACTTTATCGTTCATATATACGTCTGAGTATGGTTTAGGCTTCCTGGTCGCTGAATTTAATTCTGAAAATTCTTGTCCATCAATTTTCCTATGTTCGACCCATTTTCTTTAGGCGGAAAACGTAAAGAACAAACACGATTTCTTAAGCTTGTAGCGCATTATGGACAATCTTGTGGAGAAAGAAAAAAAATCAAAAAAAAAATCAAGATAAAACTTTATGTACTTGATGCCTTTACACTCAGCTCCTTTTAAAGTGGTTGTAGAGTGAAAGTTTCACCAAGACTCAAATTTTAAAAACATGAATTTTTCAATGGCAAAACTAATTTTTTTGAAAAATTTGCCTAAAATGAAATATATAGTTTTAAAGTACAAGGATAAATATCTTGGAATAAAAAATTTCCCTATAAAAGGGCCTTAAGGACCGTTTTTTCCCTTTTTCTACCTCAAAAAACATCTATTTGTTATCCCGTTTTCGTGTGAAGAAAGATTTGATGTGTGTCTAGAGCTTTACCCAATATGTTTTCATGTAAAATTTGCGAAAACTTGTTGTGATGAAATGAGAAATTAGGTGGTAGTTTTCGGTGGGTGAAAATGACACTGTGATATACAGTAGCTAGTGTTTTATTTAACTTATTATTCTTGGTAACTTATAAAGTATGTCCTGTTTTATGCCATATTTATTTTTTAGAAAAACTATAACAACTTAATAAAATGAAACCAAATTTAAAACAAGAGGCACTTTTGAGGAGAGTTAAAGGTAAGACAATTATTAAAAGAAGAACTTTTCATTGTAACCAATGTATAAAGAACACATCCAATGATAACATTGTAACTTCTTCTACTGCTAATGATATTTCTCATGATCATCCACCATATTCTTCTACACCTACAAGTCTGTCACCTTCATCAGCAACAAAGATAAGAAACATCACTTCCACTGCAATCACCACAACTGCTTATATTCAACCCGAACTCATCACGACCAACATAATTGAAAAAAATACAAGTTTTTGTAATCTATCATCTTTTTTTTCTTCTCATTGGTTCTAGCATTTTGAAATCTTTTATTAATTTTATTGGAATTTGTCCTGATTGCCATAATATTCCATAGTATTAACCTGTGAAGATATGTCGAAGAAAAAGGGTTTGTCTGTTCCATTTGCTTTACATTGCACAGAGTGAACATGTTCGTGAAAGAAGTAGTATTTTACAAGTATGAATATAGCAAGTAGCCCTGCAGCTGGTAAAAATCCAATTGAAATTAATTATTGATGTGTTCTCGTAATGTGTGGAATCGTGAAGAGCATGCAGCATTGACAACGTTTTGCGGATTAATTAACTTACCACCTCCAATGAATAAGATCGCATTCATTGATTTACGAGATAAATTGCACAAACTTTATCGATAGGCAGCACAGACATCAATGGCAAGTGCAGCTAATGAACTCCTAACGGATAAGGCTGAAAATGAAATGGCTGACTTTACTTTCTCTTGTGATTGATCGTGGCAATAAAGAGGATATTCTTCCCTAAACGGTGTTGTGTTGCAATAATAGCGAGTGAATCTAGTAAATTCTTGCATTATCATGTGCTTTCAAAAGTATGCAATGTATGCACAACGCGGAAATCCAGAAAAGAGAGTAACTCTGAAGCGTACGAAGCATTCAGGCTGACCCACGATTGCGCTATCAATCATGTTGCCTCTGCTGGAGCAATGGAAGCTACCGGAGTTGAAGAATGTTTTATGAGATCTATTGATTAAAAAAAACTGTTTTATTTCCATTGTATTGTTGATAGTGATTCAAAATTTTTGCAGTGAAATGGTTAAGAGTGATCCATATCCTGGCCATGTTTTTGAGAAAGTTGAATGTGTGGGCCATATACAAAAGCGTGTTGGTTCGTGCCTATTTACAACAATATCAGGATTAACACTAACACCAATCAAAGTTTAGATGGGCAGTTACAATCATGCAATGCAAACGCTACATTTTCACTAACACCAAAGTGAAGCCAAACTGAGGCCAACATTTTTGTAAACAAAATTTTTGCTCTTCAAGCTTTTTCGACGCAACATAACAGTTTGCTCAATCAGACTTTAGAAAGGCGACAGTTTCAATCATTCAATGCAAGCTCTGTATTTTCACAAATTCAACCATGAAACCCTAATCAATATTTACAAGTGCAAGATCAAGCTTCAAATCGACAACCGTGGCTGCATATGAGTATAACTTGTAATTTCACCGCATCATCTAATACTGAAATCACATTTTCTTCTTCTTCTAAATGGAACACTGGAATGTCACTTTTCCCTTATGAGTTATCAAACAATGTTCAAAACTAAGTTATGGTTCTAGAAATCAGTTCACAGCGTGCTATCGAAAGTACCCCAAAAACTTAATCGCGCTCTTCTTGTGTGATGAATTATACTGTATTGACTCTTTAGATATTAGATATTTTTAGATTTTCAATCTAGTAAGTAAAATACCAGCGGTAAATAAATAATTTGAAAGTTATTTAACAAGAAATCAAGAGTTTATTAAAGACTCTGAAATTACCTTCGAAGAGTTTGAAAAAGCGTTCAAATCACTGCAAAAAAACAAGGCTTGCGGTGTGGATAACTTAAATGGAAATATAATCGTTGATATATACGACAAAATCAAAATCCCTCTTTTTAAAATTTGTACAGACTCGATAAGTAAAGGAGTGTTTCCTCACTGTCTAAAATTAGCAAAAGTAACCCCCCATATCTGAGTCTGGTGATACTTCACTCGTAGGTAGCTATAGACCTATTTCAATTCTGCAAATATTCTCTAAAACTCTGGAAAGAATTTTCTCATTCTTTAACGAAAAGGATTTATTTTTCAAAAAACAGTTTGGATTCCAAAAGAACACATCCACTGAACATGCAATAATGCAACTTGTAAATGAAATAACTAATGCTTTTGCTAAAAAGGAAATTACGCTAGGAGTCTTTATTGATTTATCAAAATAACTTGACACTGTAAACCATTCTATTTTACTACAAAATTTGAATCATAACACATCAGGGGAACCACACATAAATGGATTAAAAGTTATCTAGCAAACAGAAAACAATTCACCAGTTATGAAAATAACAAATTTACTGAGCTTTGTGATATCAGCTATGTGGTTTCTCAAAGATACGTTCTAGGTCCATTGCTCTTTTTAAATTATTTAAACGATTTACATACCACATCTTCTAAATTATCAACAGTAATGTTTGCTGATGACACAAATTTCTTTTTATCTGAAAAAAATTTAGGTGACATATTTGCAAAAATGAATAATGAGCTGAATATTATTTCAACCTGGTTTAAGGCGAGCAAACTATTTTTAATCGTCAAAAAAACAAAGTTTACTCTTTTTATCATAACAAAAATAAAAATGTCATCAAAAATGATTTACCGATTTTACACTTAGATAACACAATTATTAAAAGAGATTACGTAACAAAGTTTCTTGGTATTTTGATTGACAAAAATCTAAACTGGAAAACTCAAATTTCAAAAGTATCCTCCACAATCTCGAAGAGCACTGGGATCTTAAATAAGGCAAGACCGATTTTGAATAAATCACTACTAAGACAGCTTTATTCGGCATTTGTACACAGTTATTTAAATTATGGGAGCATAGCCTGGGCCAGCACTCATAAATCGAATCTAGAAACTCGTTATGGTCATCAGAAAAACGCTGTTCATTTGATCAATAGTCAAAACCGCTCCACTCACTCAAAACCTCTGTTTAACGAAATGAACATCCTATGTATACGAACTTAACGTCTTCCAAACTCTTACTTTTATGTTCAAATGTAAACTCAACTTATCGCCAAAAAATTTTTTTTTAAATTATATACATTAAAACCACCAAACAAATGTATTGTAAGACGTAATTTATTAGAAGAACCATCAATTAATAAAAAGTACGAAGAATTTTAAATTTCATTTCGTGACCCACATCTGTGGAATAAAATTGTTCTTAGTAACCCTAATCTCTCTGAAATATAAAAAACTTCTTTTTAAGAATAAATTTAAGACATACATATTTTTTTCATGTGATTTTAAATCATTCTTTTAAAGTCTTTTATGTATTGGTAAAGAGAAAACAGTGTTTATCAAATAGTCTCAAAAGCAAAGTCAGGCAGTTTATCGGTTCTCGATGAAAAGACCCTAATGGTCTTCTACAACGGTTCCGTGCTTTGGCTGAAATTATGCAACTAGGTAAATAAGAACAATTTTAAAAGATTATTTTTTGATAATTTGTTTATGTTTTTATTTACACTGTAAATTTTTGCAGCAGATAATGTAAATATATTAACAAAGATATCGTTCTGTTTTTATAACAGAATCCATAACACATTCCTTTATGTAACCATATTTCGACTGGTACTCGCACCAGCCGTTATAAAGTAAATTTAAAGTGTGTTCCGTTATAAACACAAACAACTTCTTATCTTATATTCTTTCTAACGTTTTGATGATTATTATGTTTCGAAGTTCTTTTAAATAATGTTATTTATGATAAATTACTGAGTCAGTATCTTTACAGGTATACCATGCTACTTAAATACTTCTTTGTACCGTTTTTATGACCTTATTGTAAAATTTATGTTTTAAGTAACCTTATCTTGAATATGAGTATTTTTATTTTGTTAGCTCAAAAAGCTTTTCGAGGAATCACGATCAATATAGATTTATAGTAAAAAAGAGAACTTTAGAGGACCCCGCGCCTATGACCCTACCTATGAATCTAGAGGACCCAGAACCCTAGAGGAATTGATGCATGCATGCATGTACGCACCAGCAATTAAACTAATTTGCTTGATCTACTGCTATTCCTTTCCACTAACCTACTGTTTGTACTTGAAAGTAGAGGAAAACCCAACCCTGTAATAATAAACTTTTCAATCAAATCCACTTTCTGAGGCTTCCAGATCTGGTTGGCATATCTCTTGAAGTTAAACATATTTTTAATTCGTTTACTTTCCATTTTGACAACTCTTCACTAGTAAGTACAATTTTTAAGCAGATAAAATAAAAAAATATAGTTTTCTTCCCTTCGGACTCTATAACTGACAGTGTTTGGTTATCTCTATTCTTAAAAGCAATGCATTGTGACAAATACGCGTAAGTACGCGTGAATACGCGTAAATACGCGCTCGTGCTATTTGGAAAAATGTCTATTAACAGGAGGTCATATTTTAACCTGCATCCAAATTGGTACTACCAAAAAAATCTCAACTGTATTGTTAGAGAAGTTCATGTATGTAAGTTGTAGGCATTAGGCTGGTTAAAATTGCATACAGACATGGTGCAAAATAAATGTTTAACCATCTCCTCAGCTGAAATTAAAAAACTTGCTGATTTGACGTTTAACGTGTAAAATAGAATAGCCATATTAATGACCAATTATATAATCTTTATTACAAAAACACTTTATGATGCCCTTAATTGTAACTTTTTTTTTTTAATTTTAGTTTTCGTGGAAAAACAGATTAACCTATTTTTTTTTGTAAATAGTGGGAACAGATCGTATAGAAAAGTCACAGCTGTAGAGACTGTCATAAACAAAATGACATCAAGAATATATTGGTACCATGAGTTTTTTGGGGCAAAAAACTTTTTTCTTGAAGGTGCTGAGGGAGGAGATGAAGCATTGGAAAAGACGCAAATCATGATGTTCGAAGATACTCGATAAACGCAGGCAATTTATTACAAAAAAGACCCACCTTATTGTTTATATTGAGCTGAATTAACCATTCTTAATTTCACTGGATGGACTTTCAAACGAATTCTAGCATCTAACAGAAAAGGAACTAATTTCGACTTTTCGCTGAAGTCTTTCTCAATATGTAAGAAGTTTGGTTGGTATCTTATCCACCCTTAAAATTAGAACCATCAGTTTGTGCTGAACACATGGATAAAATAAAGACTTATAGTAAAGCAATAAAATAATTAAAGCTATAAAAGTTTAATAATAACTACGTAAAAATATTATTTTGTAAAAAAATTTTATTCCCCTTCTTATCTGTGAAATATAATAAAAATATTTTAAACAAGTTTATCATCATCGACATCTGGAATACCACCGGAGAATGTTTAAGTTCAATATTGTGTTCGTCTAGATTCTCCTCCAGTGATATTTTTTTTTTTTGAAATAAATAGAGGTTGCAGTGTTTTTGTAAAATATAGCAACAAAAATTCTTGCTTGTGTTCTCGTAGTTTTAAGTGATATCAAGTGTAACAACGCACGGAAATATCGAGCATATTATGTATTTTGCAGACCGCAACTTGAGTTACCGGATGGGTGTATTGATAAGCGCTGTAAACATATGTTTATAATATATTATATTAGCTACATGATTGGTAAAATCTAGCTTCATTTTATGTTTTTCCTATATATAATGTGTAAAATTTGTTATATCTTTGAGTTGCGTTGGTGACTGATTCATCAAAGAAGGAATTGGTCGATAAGTTAGTTGGAGACCATTTAAAAGAGCTCCAAGAAGTGTCGTCGCAAAAAGCAGAAGAAATGACGACGACAAGTTGTCATTTTTGACGACAATGATGAAAGAGATGAGGAGGAAGATTAGATATTTTTTATTGTTTTTATGTATATAAAATTAGATTGACAGTAAAAGTATTCTTATTCTTTTTTTCAGAAAATTTAATTAAGTCTTAAAGTAGTAAATTTATTTTAGATATTATGATAGATTGGTCAAATAAACATGGTACAATACTACGTACTGTGGAGGTTCAAGCATGGAATGATTCTTGGTCGTTTTCTGGGCGTCTCACGGAAACGTATTTTGAAAGTTTCAACAAGACGTACCTGGACCATTTCAAATTGCCGGAATTTGTACCGTAAATAAACGTTTCGAAGGTACGTTAACCCGACGTTTTTTAAACGATGCTGTGCCCACTGGGATGTATTTGAATAGATCCTAGAACAGACTATTATCTTTTTATGCAAGTAATATGTTTTTATAGACTTAAAACAATGTTCGTCTATTTCTTTAAGCATCGGCCAACTTAATGAAGACATTAACCACATGTATTTATTGCCTAATGAAAGTGATGATCATGAAGACTTGAGCTTACCAAAATTGCGCACAGAGGATGGGGGTTGCATCTTAATTTAGGTTGAAAGGCCTGTAGTTTCTAAAACAAAAGATTTACTGGACGCTGCTGTAAGCATAATGGTATCCTTAAGTGAAGACACCCTACGACAGTAACGTTAGTCGCTTGAACTTAAAATTATCACTCATGTGACGCCAGTTAATGATACTTAAGTTA
>JAUZNK010065052.1:0-14545 GCA_035046665.1 Euphysa ruthae
ATTTACATCCTTACTTACATACTTACTTACTTTTTTTATTACAAACGAAATGTTACATTGATGATTCCAAGATAATTTTCCACCGAGAAAATTTCCCCTTGAAAAATTGCCCTACGAGAAAATTTCTCCCCGTAAACTGCCCTTCGAGAAAACTCCCATCCGGAAAATTGCCTCTCGAGAAAATTTCCCCGAGAAAATTGTTTAAGATTATGATTATGACATTTAAAGAATTTATTTGTATCTATTTTTACAGAAGTTGGAGTTCGACATTTTTATTTATGATTTTTAGCATACTCGACTTGTTTACAGGTCAATATTTATTTTTCGTTCACGTATTTCTGTAACATTCTCTTTATTACTGTTAAAAAATTTGAAAATAATAAGTTTTTTTTTTTCTTTACAGTCTTGCTTTTTTAAAGTTAAAGGCATTTTGTTTTTTACATTGAAGTTTTACTTTCATGATTTTTTAAGTTTAATGGAGTGATACTTAAGACAAAAATAAGAATCAAATTATAAAGTGGCAAGCCATATAAAGAATTTTCACTAATCATCATCCACTATATCGAGAAGTCAGAGTTGTTCTATAATAGTGTGCAAAAAGTAAAAACTATAAAAAAATGGAGTTTGTCAATATTGAAAGAAGAAACCCGAAGATCCTTGAAGATGGTTTGTATGTTTTTCAAAAGCACTTGGCAAATGATGTACGTTCGTATGAATGCGAATTAAGTAAAAAAGGCCAATGTAAAGCAAAATTCAAGATTTATCTCGCTGACGAAATAATTGGTGTAGTCAACAAGCATACACATCCACCATCTTATGTCAAAACCGTAGTAACAAGGGTAAACTTATATAATCTCTGATACTCTACAGTGCGTTTCTTGAAAGTTCAAGATTTTCTTTTTAAATTACTAGTCAGCGCCCTTAGCCAGTATTGACTATAGTATTATAAACATTTCGTTTTAGAAGTTAGTTAATTACTACTTTACTCACTGCAATCAAACGTTTTAATCTCGAACACCCATTTCTTGAAATTTAAAAATCTCGAACTGTTTTCTCCAGCCCTTGACTTTGCTAAGACAAGATGAGAGCCCCAAAGGTATATCACTTCAAGTTATGTCATATGTTATATACTCTTCCACCTTTTTTCCTCGGAATACAGCTAGTTAATTTTGATTTCTCATCAAAGATTTTTTTTATAAAGTTATATCTATGATATCTGTGAAGAACATTTATTTTATACTCTTTTCAAACGGATTTAAAAAAAGTAAATAAAATATTTTAAGAGAGAAAATATATGATTATATATATAGATAGTAAATAACGATATTTTAATATAATAAGCCATGAGAAATTCAATTTTGAGTTTTGAGTTACAATATGTCAAAGTAATTAATGGGTGAAAAATGCCATATTTGAAATTCGTTAATTATATTAGTTATATTCCATAGAATTTTGAATTTTGCTAGTAGACATGCAATAGAAAGTAATAGCCGGTATCGATGACGGGCATCGTTGTCGGACAACTTGGCATTGTTGTTGGACAACTGGGGAAAAAATTTAGATGTCGAACGAGTGGGGTACCCACATCCCAGTCAGACAACTGGGATGTCGATCAAATGGGTTCCCATTTGTTCGAAAGCCCAGTTTTCCAACAAAATTTGGACAACTGGCCTGTCAAACAAGTGGGTTGTCGAACAAGTGGAATGACCCCATTGTTTTCATATTAGAAAAAAAAAAGAAACATTTCATTCATTTGTATTAATTTGACAGGTAAAGTCTCAGGTGATAGAAATCGCTGAGTTTTCGCGCGAAGCACCGTAAGTTCTAATTGTAAAAGAACTTGCAAATATCTCTAATGCTGCTGTTGCAAACTTACGGTGGACCACATGAAAATGACTATCCGAAATCAAAGAAGGGATATGAATCATCCATCTAATCCAATAGGTAGAGGAGCAATACGTTTTGTTTTCATGCCCCACAACGCGTTGTCAACGTTTTCAAGAGACTAGCAGACCATATTCAACAAACCTACGGTGAAGATGCTGACGCAGTTATCAACTATTTTGGGAACACTTATATTGACAGGTTTCGTCTAAATGGCCTTCGAGCAGTACTAACTTTTGCTATCGAAATGTTCCACCGAACTGCTGAGGAAATCCCAAGAGCTAACAATAGCATTGAAGGTTGGTGCAATAAGTTTCAAGGTATATGTGCCAGCTATCGTCCAAAATTTTGGAAATTTCTGGGACTGTTAAAAAATTCCGAGTCACTTGATCTGCTGGATATTGTACAGGCAGAAGCAAGGTATCCACCACCTGTTCAAAGTAGACGTTAATGACGAAAGGATCTATTACCTTAGAAGTATTGCATACAGCATATAGGCTCTTCTTTAATTGTTTTCATACTTAAAAAGATATTTCCGCGTGGAATTTTCTCGGGGCAATTTTCCTGTTACGGGATTCTTTATTCCTATTATTTATTCCGTGATTTGCAAGTATGGCGTATTACTCTAGTAATACTTTAGTATGAGAGAAAACCATATCTCGAGGATAATATTGTTCCTGTCTTCCTTGTGATTAATGCATCTGGTGGTTTTGCACAGAATAATTTAGATTCCTAAAAATAGGGTAACATTTAATCAGTTTAGATATTTATTATGTCGAGTTCTTAGGGATTTTTCTGTTTCATTTCCAACTTCAGTCTGTGGTAGGTCGGCTGTCAGCAGCCTCATGTTATTATTAGTTATTATTTAGTAAATAGTTTAAAATTTTTTACTAGGTGATAATAGGTAATCTTTGGAAAACCAAAGTTTCTGTTATTAAGATTGGAAGTTTTGATTTGATCAACGCCATTATAAAAAATAATTTTTGTTTATTTCTTTCTTTTGTCTGATATATATTTTTCTATAATGGTAGAAGCATTGGAGGTACACCTCAAAAATAAAGCCATTTTTCCTAGCGCTAATAAAAAATACAATGCTAATTTCCCGAAATGCCGGAGAATGTTCTTGTGAAAATCGTAGCATCATGAAATATGTCTGCAAGATATTTTGCCAGTTTGATAAATTTGATAAAATTACAAAAAACATAAACTTCAGAATAAGTGGTCAACAAATCCATCCAGTAAAATGCAATAAATACTTAGGCATCATTCTTGATGAGCATCTTGATTGGAAAACCCATATTACTACCATTATAAAGAATTATCTTTTTTTTTTAATTTCTAAGTTGTAAGTAAGTCTATCAGTTTATTAACCAAAAGATAAACCTAAAGTGGAATATACTAAGAGCGGTGTATCCATGTTTTGAACTGCTGTTGGGATTTTTTGTTTCAGTTATTAAGGGCCCTACATGATTGTAGCTGTGGATGTAAATGTATCTTTTTCATGTGAATAATGTCAACTGTGTTGTCGTATCAAATTCGTTTGTTTGTTTAAGTGTTATTGTTAAGTTTTTTACATTAATTCATTATTAATATGATTGTTATTATTATTATTATTACTAGTATTATTTTTATTGTTATCATTAGTGTAAAAATAAATTTATTATGTAATGTTATTAAGAAAAAGGTTACAGAATTATTATAATAGTTTTTAAACCTCCGGTAAATCGACCAAGGAACTATATTTTGTATAAACGTAGATCATCAACAAGATTTTTTATTTCAATTTCATTTATGAGGTTTTATTGTTCTATTTTACAATTAAATGCAGTCCTACGTAGCCACTTTTCTAATGTCAACCTTTATAAATTTGGAACAAATCGTTCCTTTAGGGAGTTCCTATTGTAAAGTAACGAGAACTTATAAATACTATATAGTTGTAAAAGTATTGTAAACTGTAGCAATTTTATAAGTATCTAATGACCGGGCAATACCAGTTCAACAAAGATACTATAAAAAGCATCCCTTTCCGTTTCGCAATATTCTGCTTAGACACAACATTTAATTTTAGGAGAATTTTTTCTTAAAGATTTCTTAAAAAATTGGAGCAAAAACATCTTGCAAAACCATATTGGAAATACGCTACAGGTGCGTCTTCAAAACGCTATAGGGGCGTCTTCAAAACGCTATAGGTGCGTCTTCAAAACCTTGGAGACACATACCAAACTCTAAAAAGTTTTACTGTTGTCCAACTGGGGAACGGAGGCTTTCAAAGTCAACG
Organism: Euphysa ruthae; assembly: GCA_035046665.1. Classification (NCBI taxonomy): domain Eukaryota; kingdom Metazoa; phylum Cnidaria; class Hydrozoa; order Anthoathecata; family Corymorphidae; genus Euphysa; species Euphysa ruthae. Next base: position 4,163 of record JAUZNK010065052.1, read on the forward strand.
TGGCTGTCGAAAACCTATATACATAAAACATGGTTGGTATTACTACTTTGCGAAAATTAACAATAACAAAGCCAAAACAAAGCACGACATCTCAAATGCCAAAATTTTCTAATACCTGTAAGGTTGCGAAAATGCTAAACGTTTGGTTGAAAAGTGCTGGGCCGAGTGGTAAAAATAATTCACAGGCTAGTCAAATCATAAGCAAGGTAATGAAATTCTTGAAATTCTCTTTGCAATGATTTAGATCCGACATGGGATATTCCAATGACAGTGTCTGACATTTTCCAAGGATCAATACAATTTTTAAGTGACTTTATTACGTGTTTACAAGACGAATGGTAAGTTTGATATTTGAGAACCATACAATATATGAAAACTATTTTACACGTACTGTTGTTATCAATCACTTCGGAGATATATAAATAGAGTTTTTAAAAGATGAGAACTCGTTGGGTTGAAGTGTTAAGTGTAGACTATCTCAATGGTTTTAATTATTGGGCAAGTCTATGTGACCTTCAAAAAATTAATCCATTTCATTCAAATCGTTATAAGCAAATAATTTTGAATTCAACTGAAAGTACGGCTTATATTACGCCGCATGATGCCACATTTGATACATTGTTTATTTTTAATCGTTACGACGGTTACGATGATTAAGTTTACAAACGATGGAGAACATTGATCAAACAAATTTTAAAACAATCTATAAATACGGGTATGACTCATTAGTGTTCTCCACTGATGCTTTTAATTGGATTACCTGCAATATAACTCATATTCGCCCAAGAATTAATCCTATTTGCGACTTTTTACTAGTTTGTCGGTGTGGTAAACATTTTTCAACATTAAGCAAGGTATCTGGAAGTTTAGTATTTCAAACTGTTGGGAAGTACATTCAACCAAAGCAAGACAGGCAAATAATAGAAACTGCGAGTGTTGAAATCCTAACAAATGAAGAGCATATATTGATTAGTAAGGACCAAAAGTACACCTCGCATGTAGCCAAGGTCCATTATCAATTATCTAAATCACGTGAAGTTGCACAGAAGGCAAAAGACTACTTTGAGAAATTACATCACAGCGAATACTTCAGCAATTGCTGACATTAACCGCTCAGATGAATTTGACGTCAAGCGCCTCGTAAAATTTAACACGCAATCAGCACTACTTCGTCTAGGAAGCGAGTTAAAACGCTTTTCTCAAGTGTAGAAGATGATCATTAGAGATGAGATTAAAAAGTAAGGTACAAAATAGACAAATATTTTACATGACACATTATGTAAATTACATTTTTCTAGGAAAGCTTGTACCTTATTTGATTATTAATTACCTTTATTTCCTTGCAGTCAATATAAGTGTCACCACTATACTTACAACCTTTAAAAGTTTTCTAAAATTAAAAAAAAAAAAGAATACGATGATAAAAATGTTATATTTGTATACATCAATTAAAAAAACTATTTGTCCTTTATTTTTGAATCCTCAAAAAACAAGAGCGTTAAAATTAAGCCCTGAGAAACCTACAGTAGCCGGCTGTAGCCAGCAATTACCAGTGTTTTCAGGAGTTTCAGAATCTGCTAGAAAAAAATTATCGTCTGATTTATAATAAACAATATTCTTAGAAATTCTAACAATCAAGATATATATAATTATTAGCGAAATTTAGTTTTGAACAATATCAATAATAACAATAATAAAAATATTAATAATTTATTGATTTCCATTTATGACAATTTCGCAAAATTTAAACACCAATGAAAAACCTCAAGCCACTTAAGGTCTTAATCAAATACCATGTTACCTATATTAGGGTGCAATAAATTATAGTTCTAATGGTATTACGTTTTTTTTTTTTTTTTTCAAATTTGAATGAAATTTATATCATACCTACAAGTCAATAGCTTAATCAAAGGTTGAAAACATGGGTTGTAATCTTATTTATCTTTTTGGAAATCAAGGAATTATCCAAAAATACCCAATCAAAAGCCATGTTGAGTAATAACGGTATGTTTCGATGATAAGATCTTTTAGATTTTCTTCCGAATTAAAAATTTCATCACCGAAAAAAACTAAAATTATTTCTTCTAGGTTAGTTTTTTTTTTGTATGGAGTAATTTTATTTTTAAAATTTACAAATTTTTTTCATGTCCCTGAGTAACAAACCTTACTTAATAAAGTAAGCCACCAGTCCTTTTTTATTATTTTTGAAATGTTTTTTTGTTTTCTTTTAACATAAATATAAATTTAAAAATAAATACGTATTTTCAAAATACTTTTGATTCTTATAAATTTTCAAACTGTAGTGAAAGTACAGGCAAGCGTCGTCTGCCGCATGCTACTGAAGGCACCGAAAGCCTACTCCTACAGTTTAACAGGCTACGACTAAAAATATATGCATGAATCATAAATTACGTAATTGTGCTATTTTTAGTTAGCCAGGTGACTCTTTTTACTTCGTATCTATAAATTCTTTCAGATATATAATTGGGGTGCTTAGTATAGGAGGGGGATTTATTACTGCACGTGCAGGACTAAATTTTAAAATAACTACCATAAATATTTCTTTAACTAGCGAAAAAAGAAAATATTTCCAGTTTCTGTAGTATTCAGAGACCTCAAAATCCCTACTCATAAAGTATTTCCACACCAAAACACCATATTATGCGGACTTCATGTAAGGTCAAAATTTTATTACTTGCCAATAAATTTCATTTGATTTTGATTGGATAACTTTATGAAAAAGTATAAACCAAGTAAAGGAGTGTTGTTTTCATTCGAAAAGAAGTTTGATGGAAGCTTTTTACCACCATGTTCTGTTGTACTACGCCAAAAAATAAAGCGCGTGAACTACATACCTGCACAATGGTATAACTCAGCATAACCAAGAATACCAGATAACCACCTTCCAGAAAAGGTTTACCGATCAAAACAACATATAAAAGTTGAAATGGTTCAAAGGAGACATGACACCACAATCATTTGATTTTGTTATTTATGACTCGTAGAGACGACTGAAGCTAATAAATAAACGCTCTAAAATTATCGCATAACAGTGGTGAAAATTACAAATTTGAAGACTTTTATAGTAAATCTGTTTTCAAAATCAACCAGGGCCTACACAAGTAACAATTTCACACAAAGCTCTTATAAAGAAATAAAAATGCTAAGTTGACTGTGAGTTTGTTTTCTCATAGATGATTTGACTGACCAAATGTACATGGATGGATGACAGCGTTACTTACGAAGGCACTTACAACGAAAGCGATAATTATTAATTGGACACAGGTAACCAGATACAGTTATGGATTAAAAATATATTTGTAATATGATTTTACACTACACAAAAATGTGTATATTGTGCAAACAGATGGAAATCTTTGGACACAGGAAGGTTGAGGAAGTTTTGGAGGTTTATTTTTGCAGATGGAGTATGAAATGGAAATAGTAGAAATAGCTAAAATGTGGGCTGTTCAGAAAATTTTAATTTTTAACTGGTATTTAGATATGCAGATCATTTTAAATTTAAATTTTTTTCCAGATTCCGTGAAAATAAATTCCCTCCAAATTGATTGCCATAAGGTATAAAGTCTTTCATTTTAGATATTTGTGGATGCAATTGCTTACAACAACCAGATGTTAATATTGTGTTGGATGTTTTTTATCTTAAAAAAAAAAAAAAAAAAAAAAAAAAAAAAAAAAATTGAATGTTTACACACCGAATTAAGTGCTAGCGCATTTTTAAAATCTAACAATGTATAAGTATCACATGAAAAAATTTGAAGTATTTTGCTAATGGGATAAAATGACGTTAAATAACCCTCCTCTGTGGGGTTTTACAAAGCCTTACCCCCGGAAATTAGAGAATCATGTTTATTAATATTAATCGCCTACCTCCATTTGTATTTTTTTGCAAACTTTCATCCACTTTGCCATTGAGGTAAATTAGCATGAATTTTGGTGACCCAGTCTTAAAAGTAGTGATCTAACATCATTTTATACCCTGAATTGCTTAATGTTCTTGTATTTGTAAAGTTTTTGATAGTTAATAATTGTTATATTTAACGTGGGGAACCAACAAATTGCCGAGACAATATTTCCAGATGGGCCCACGTGGCGAGTCTTGGAATACTTAGAACGCCCATTTGCGTCTATGAAATTCACTCAACCAAACAACCCGCCAATTTGAGCTAGCGTTGCATTACGCAATGAGTTTTACTCAGAAACTCAGAGATAACATGGAAATAAATTTCCGCCAGAGGTGGGAGTCGAACTCGTAACCTTTCGCTCCGGAGTCAAACGTCCTACCACTGTGCCAACGTATTTTGCTAGTGAGACAAAATGACGTCAATTACCTTATTATTAAATGAGAAATAATAAATTAAACTACAAATAATCAAATGCAAGTATCTCTGATTGCTTAAAAGGTTAAGCACAAATTCTCAACAGTTGTTGTTTCTGCTTAGTAACGCAGTTCAAACGAGCTCGAGATTATGGAATTTGGAATGAGTTGACTTTTCGTGTCAATTGCGTATTCTGGGCTGTAAAATACACACATCTTATCTACAATCATGGCCATATTATATGAGATTTATATTAAATTTTAGCAAAAATTCCAATTTGACGCATGTTGTAAAAGTGATTTTCTTGACCAAAATTGCAAAAATAATAAATAACAAGCCTAAATGAGTACGAACTTATCACTTCATCCCTTAGATCCATTAGAGAAAAAAAAATTTTAATTTCTATAAGTCTATTGACCAAAACATAAACCTAAAGTTGAATATACCAAAGGCGGTGGGTGTATCCATATTTTGAACTTCTTGCGGTATTTTTTTTTTTTTTCATTTACTAACGTGTCCTAATGGCGTATAATATTTTGACCATGATTGTAGGTTCTCATTTACTTTCGTATCAAATAATACTAAAGTTGATGCCTTTAGCACGAAGTCAGTACGCGAACAATATATGGAGCTAACATACAGTACCAAATATTTAGGATCATGCATTGGCCACGTTCCCTATTCCGTAAAAAAAATTTGCAGCATGAAAAAAGGCAAAGCACATATAGCTAGGATTTACTTATTGGCATATAGATTTTTTAAATGTTTGCTTGTTTTTTATATCTCATTCTATTTTATTCATTTAACATTTTTAGAAAGACATATGTGGTTAGACACGTAGCTTGGCATTTTAAAAACCTCTTACACAAACTTAATAGCCGGTTCACCAACCGGTCAACCAGAATCTGTTACCCTAATTTTTCTGATAAAATGTCTGAATTACTATAAATTCCGGGGGGAGTTTTTTTTTAACAACTTTTATGGAGGATATGAAACTTTTGAAAGAAATATACGTATATCGTCGCCAAATTTTTTATTATCTTAAAAGACTTTGAAAGTCTTTAAAAATCTGACTAAAAATGTAAAAATAGATGAAAACCTGATAATTTGAAACCGTTTTCCCAGATGAAATCTTTTCCTTTAAATTAAAACATGGGTTTGAAACTTTTGCTAATTTTTTGTATTCCTTTGTCTTTCTCACAAACTTCCCCACAATCAAGACTGCATTTACAGATACCTCAGCATTGCTTGTGGGGGAATGGGATCTTTCAAACTTTATATGGTCCATTTGATTAAAATCTACATACAAATTTACCTTAAAATTTTATGTACCAAGTCGTTAGTAAAACAAAACCCAAGTTACGGATTCTACTTATAACCCCAAAGTAATGATTTATTCAGAACTTTAGAATAGAGGATTGAAATTCTACAAAAAGAACTTATTTCTTGTTTTCCAAAAAATTGCTATAAAGGTTAGTTACTTCCACATTTTCTAGCCTTTTAAATCTTAATTTGTGTTTTACTTTTTATTGAAGGGATTCATTTTAGGTTAATAACCTAAAATCAGACAAATAGCTTAGCTTTGATATTTATTTTGCATTTTATTTATTACTTGATTTATTTTGTAGATAAAAATATATAAAAAGAAAATTAATTTATATAATGATTGTAAATAATATAAATTTAAATAATGTTGTTAAGTTTTTATTTTAATATTATTTTTTGTTGCAGAGCGAAATGAAGTTTGAATGCGTTAAAAAAAATAATATATATATTCCCTATGTCGATTGATTTTTCAAAAATTTCGACTCGTTCGTAGCATATCTACTCAAAAAGTAGATACGTTAGGTTTTGAGTATATGGATAATCACCATATCAAAAAATATCAACAGGGTTTATGCCAGATAAGTTTACGATTAATCCGATTAAATAGTTATTTTATCAAAGAAAGTTTTACGAATTTCGATGTAAAAGAACATTTCAAAAATTATTGCAGTATAGTCCCGACTCTGACCCCATTTAATTTCAATGGAAATAACCAAATGGTTTGATTGTAAAAGTTAACAGGTACTAGGTCAATTATCCCAGAAAGTGATTTCTTATATAATGGCAGTGGGACATCTAGCTGATGTAGCCGCTTAAAGTGTGCTATTTATCGAAGTACTTTTAACCCAGAAAAATGTGGTTTGGCATATACATTTAAGACACGAATTAATGGGACAAAAAAATTTAATACGAAATTTTTTTTTAACAAAAATTGCTGAAGTGACCCATGACCATCCAGAAAATAGCCTTAAACTTATTTCAAAAGGCCTTCTTTGTTATTCGCTTTTATCATTCAAGACCTACGGTGGAGCACAAGTGCAAACAGAAGATGTGTTTTTGAGAACAGGTGTGTCTTTGTTTAAAGTTTAACGTAAATGATTTATGTGTTGACTGTATGTCTTTATAGAAGTGTTGTTTTATGAGATTATTAATTATAGTTAGTTATATTTACAATTATACAGTATAATGTAGAATGAAACTAAGATGATTGAAAGAAACAGATTACTACAATGCTAGTAATTGTAATTACTACAAATGGCAACCAAAAAAGGTAACGAACAAATTGTATTACTTTCTGTTTTGTCTATTTACTTCTACTCATTAAAACTTTTTTCTATAATTGTTTTTCTAGCTTATTTTTCTAGTTTTTTCCAGAACGAAAACAAGTAAAAGTAAATATAAATACACCATTTTGTTTTCATTTGAAGCCGTCGCATGTGCCTTTACGGCTTTCAAAAGTAAATGGTGCATTGTTATAATGAGGACGCTATGGCCAAAAATGATGGACGTAAGGAGGACTTTACTTGAACAATGGGACTGCGGCTATATACTTTGCTGCATATTACGAAAATCGTTTGTTGGTTTGGCCTAAAAATTTTCAAACTTCCTAAATATTTTCTGGGATCATTTTGACGTAAAAATATATTTCATATCATCAGCCGTCAAGCCACCGTCATGTAATCATTCCGTCATGTCAAATCCCTATAAATTCTATAAAATTATGTTACCTATGAAAACCATCAGGTTTTATGCAATGTTAAATACTAAATTAGATATTGCTCATAACACGACATTATCGAAGAAATTTCATGATTTTTTCATACCACTGCTGCAAAAATACTGACGTCATCAAAAATATTCTGCCATTTTGAATTTCGTTTTCAGATTTTGATCAAGAAATGGTTGAATAAGTATCGTGAAAAAGTTTGAAGATATATTGAAAAAAATTAACGCTTTGCTAAATGTCCCCATCCAACGCTAGCACCTACTCCCCGCCCCCAACACACCTAATATTTAGCGATCAAAAAGCCCAGTTTGGCTAGGTTAAAAGGTGGCAATCTAAAGTTGACGCTATGTGGGTTTATGTTATTAATCTTAGAAGCAAATTGTCTACCAAAAGAACACATAAATCACACTCCATTATCTCCTTCGACCAACGATGAAAGCACTCAGCAAGAAGAACTTATGTGCTATTCCGATAAAAATAACTTTAAATTTATTTATTATTTAAACATCATCTGTTGGTCATCACAATATTATTTATATTATCATTATTATTATTATTTATAATGTGACTGTATTTAAAGCTAATAGGTTGCTTCTATAAAATTACTCCCTTAACCCCTCAAGCGTCCGGTATTTTCTTAATTTGAGAACATTTTCAATGATATTCACTGCACTCGTTCAATGCGCAGCCGCATCGGTCGGACTAAGTTAAACAATTGAATGTTACAGGAAAGTCATTTATTTGAGACTTGTTTTCACCAAGCCAAAATGACGTATATATAAGTCAACGACAGTTAAAGAAAGGGTTAAAGGTAAGATAAGTATATTTTCCATAACCATTCTACAAACTATTTAGTAAAAAATAAAATATATTATATATTATGTGTTATATATATATATATATATATATTATAAAGGAAAATATGTTAAGTTACAATAACTAGATAACTATTAAATATTATTCAATGGTCGTGGTCGCAGGAGGGAGGCACTCATATAGCTAATAGCTGACCAAATGGAGTGCCTCCTGATTTACAATACTTGTAAACGCCAATAACACAAATCAGAAAAAATAAAAAATTGTATTCATTGTTAAATTTATAAGGACAAAGATTTATCAACAATACTTTTAAATTGATTTCTATTTAATTCAAAAATTGTTTTAAAACATGCGTAGTTTTTGTAGTTATTGTTGAAAAGACTTGTTGTAATTACATTTATAATCTTCTTCCTTTCAGCAGTACATTGATATTTAATTGAATTGCCGTATTAGGTAAGATGAGTTTGCTTTTTCTATTGTTTCGAGTATCATAAAAATGTACGTCGGAACTTTTGAGAAAGAGACCAGAAATCGGTATAGGAATAATCTTTGTTAGAAAATCAAAAACAAACATTAAGTTGGAAATATTAACGAGCCTAGAAAACAATGGGATGCTTAGGGTCTGAAAACACAGAGAGACATACAAACGAAATGGCATAAAATTAATAATTATTAAAACAGAGCGTTCAGTAAAAGTATTTTGTTACCACATTGACCCCATATTTGACAACGATAATTGATGTGTGAAGAGAATATGGATAAATATATCGAGCGTAGGGATTTGATATCAACGAAAAAACGTATCTTTGACAGCATGCGATTAGATCTGTTTAATTTTTTAGAAATTTTATTAGTGTGGGGTTTCCACGATGGGCATCAATTCAGACTCCTAAGTATTTAATACAAGTGGTGGGGTAAAGATGTTTACCATTTAATTTAGTTTTGGTATCAAAAATGCTTCGTCTAGGTTTGTGAAAAGTTCAGTTTTATCGGTATTAAGAGAAATGTGTTTAGACAGTTTGTTAGATATTTTAGATCGTTGTATATTTTATTGCACATTAAGGTGGTCGTACGGTGTTAGGACCAAAATCTAAAATATCTTATTTAGTTTTAGCTTGAATATATAATCTGGTTATATTCAACTTAAAAATCAAAACCGCTAAAGAAAAAATTTCGGGCCCAAAAACCACGGCATCAGAAAAAAACGCTGCGCATTATAACTCAAAGAAATATTATTTGATTGATTCCAAAATTTGCGCATAGCTTGCTTATAATGAGTTTTGTGTCTGTAGTAAAATTTATTACTTTGGGGCATTTAGATCTCTTGCCTCAAAAAAAAAAAAATCCGTAATGGAAGATTTTGGACAAAAATTTATACGGATCGGATACATTATCTTGGGAATCATATCTCAAAATAATTTTTTATTATTTGTGCACACCAATTATATAATAACTGAAAGTTCCACACGTACCGTCATTAAAACAAATTATCGCTGAAGAAGCACCCATCTCCATTATATTTCTACCAACATAAACTGACTTATTTTGCAACATTACATATTGTTGAGACACTCATTGTTATTCTGGGTTTTCCTTTGCAAACACTTTTCAAGTAATGAATCCTTGCTCAAATCAATAAACATTGGCTTAAGAATTGTCTTTAATGCTTTAGAAAGTAAGATTTTAGATTTTTTGTAGTTTATTGTGTCTTTTACAGCGTCTAGATGGTACTTACACCAAGACTCTGGTCCACGTGGACATAATTCGTGTTGTATTTCATCGGTATCAGCTTCTAAACAATGATATAAAACGGCTCCAATTAGCTTCTTTAACTGGTATATTGTTTTACCTTTGAATGAGCGTATAGCAATCCCATAATAATTCTGGAGCTTGTTTATTTGTTTGTGCATCAACTTCTTAACTATTGTAGCTTCTTCATCTTTCCTACCCCTTGTACGAATTTTTCAAAGCTCTCAACCGACTACCCATACGCTTTTGAACATACCCGACGCACTCAAGATTTTTTACTGTTATACCCGGATAAGGGTCAGCAGCCATAATGTCATGATGTGATTTCGTATCCCCATTGCCAAGATACATGTTTTTTTTTATAAGCATAACGTTTATAAGCATATTCAGGCTCGGGTACACTAAAAGAATAAGCATATCATA
>JAUZNK010065063.1:0-14544 GCA_035046665.1 Euphysa ruthae
TTTATGTTATTTAGCCAGAGGATGAATATCGCATTATATATCATTACCAATACACTGGCTGGCCTGAACATGGTATTCCATCAAATGTGGGATCAGTTGTCGGAGTACTTCATGATATCAACTTGAAACAGAAAAGTAATAACTATCTGGGGCCTATAATAATCCATTGCAGGTATTTTAGTTATACATCATTATACAGGATAGATTCTCGTTATTCTTTCAAATGTTTAGTATATTTTATGATGAAAGTGAATTTCCTCTTCTTATCAGTGGCTTTGCGGAATTGAATTTTTTTTTACTTTAGACCTTTGGATAACGATAAATCCATTTAAACTTTTTCAATTGCTATCAGAAGTGGCTTGATTTAATTTCACTAATTCCTTTGAACTCAGTTGCTGTTTTTGTTTTTTTCTTTTAAGAGAATTTTTACTCTCAAAGCAAAAAAGTAAAAAGAATGTGCACTTTTTAAAACGACAGTCTTTTTCTTTTCAACAATCACTCTTCCATAATATAAAATATTATATCCAAGTCATATTTTTAACAGACTGGTGAACAGAATGACATTTTGGTTAATTTTTACTGCAAATTCATGTTTCATTTTAGAATTTTAAAATTCAAAGTTTCGTAACTTGAAAAAGTTTTATTATTATTTCAATTATAAATCTGTTTACAAAAGTTTCACCTTGCTAATCATCACTTGTTTTTTACATTTTTTGCGATTTTAACTAGAATTCACTCAATAGATCACTTCATAAAGAAAGGTAGCTTGCTGAAAGTTTGAAGTGTATCAGCTGGAAATTTTCTTTGGGACTTTTTTTTTTATGTTTGGTAAAATTGGCAGTCATTTTTTATCTTGCTGTGTTCATCTAATACAATGTTTCATCACTGGCAGTTGACTTTATTTGTTATAAATTTAGCTTCTGGAAGGCAGTAAGATTCATTAACTGCAATAGTGATAAGCAATAACGCATTGCTGGGTTAAGTTTTTAATAAAATATTTTTGCAACTGCCCCATTTCTCATTCCATGTAACTAAATATGCTTGTGACTGTGTGTTCTTTATTAATTGATTTACATATTTAATTTTTTTAATATACCAGTAATAATCTCATTTATATTTTGGCTGCCTGTAAAGTTTTGATATATTCATTTTTGTCCTTCTGTTTGTCCATTTTTCTCCAAAAGCATTCATAATTTTTTTCCGAAATTTGGTATGAAATTGTAAGATTGTAAATAATGGAAAGCTATTGACAGTTTTTATTTAAAAAAAAAAAAATAATTTTGGTACCGGACTCAAATATGCCCAAATAAATTAATTGGTATTTTAGGCTTAAAATAACATTTTTAATTTCCTCAAAATCTGTTCATTAGCTTTTTTTTGAAATTTTGCTCATGTAAAGGACTATATCTTTTGATTCATACGACTGCTCGTTGAAAATTTGAAAAAAAAAAAAAAAGAAAAAACACTATTCTTTGGCTTTTCTTTTTAAACCTGTGCATAAAGGACTATAGGGGGAATTTTTTGATAACCTGCCAAAAATTTATGACCAGGCACAATTTATGACCCAAAAATGAAAAAAATTTTTGGTTTTTCTCAAAAAGTTTCACTCTGTTTAAATTTTGTATCAGGAAATAATAAGTTTGAAATATTAGCAATTTTGAAAACATTATCGGGCCCATTCCCCATCACCCAAAACATGGTCATTTTATTTTAGGGTTAAGAATAACAGCTTTGACATTTTTTTAAAAGGCGTTTTTTGATCAGCTTTTTTTTAGATTCTGCATGAAGTTAGAGAACCGCAAAGGGAATCTTTTCTCACCTCTCTTTCGACATTTATAGAAAATTTACAGGCTCCACGGTGTGAAATTTGATTTAAAAAGAGACATTATTTGAGATTTTTCAATAAATTATTTTTCAATTCTGCTTTTTTTCTTTTGATGTTTAAAAATATTATTTATGATAATTATTTTTAGAATTTGATGATAGTAGAGGTGTTATCGAGCTTATTATTCATTCTTTCTTTTTTTAAATCGTTCATGAAGTTAAAGGGCTATAGAGGGCATCTTTAAGTCTGAAAGGCCACCTGCGGCAAATTCTTGTTCTCTGGGTTCAGGTCCTGGAAGTTGTCAAATTTGGTTGAAAATGACGTTTTGAAATTTCTTTTTCTTTTTTGAATTTTATATGAAGTTGAAGGGACTATAAATTTTATCTTATTTTACCCATATGGCCTCTTACTGAAAATTATTGTCTTGGGCCTTTTAGGTCATTCTAGGTCTAAAACTTTTTAATCAATTTAAAATCCATTTATCAATCTTTTTTTTTTTACCACAGTGAATATTTGACTTTGATAGTCTTCCTGATTTTATTTTTTTTGAGAATAAGAAACTGAGAAATGTGAAAATTTTATTGCCAATTTAATTTCTGGAAGTCCATTAATGCTGTTTAATTTTTTTTTTTTTTTTTTTATGAATTTTTTTATTTTTGTGTTTTCATAAAGTTCTGGTGTTGGACGTACAGGTGCATTCATTGTGATTGATATTCTGGTAAAGATACTTCAAAAGCAAGGTAAATACCATTTTTAGTTTTCTATGATTTATTTTCAGTGTTGCTATGTCTGCCAAAAATATCTGGAATTAGAGTGATGTCTGGAAACAGCCTGGTTTGGCTCAAATTGCCTGGAAAGTGTCTGGAAAATAGTTTGATGAAGAAACTACAGACATTTTCCAAAAAAAATCTTGTGAATATTTAAATTAATTTATTAAATGATTGGTGTTTTTTGTTGTTGGGAATTCATCTACGATCTTTCCATATTTACCTTGTTATTTGTTTTTGAAATACATCTTAGAAATATATTGTCTTGTTCAATTCAAATAATTTCCTTAATGAATGTTTACATAAAACTCTAGTTACACGTGAAAAAATCAAAAGTAGTCAGGGAATTTTATTTTAACCAGGGAAAACTCAGAATTTCAACTTAAGTTTTTTTGGCTTTAATCTTTCATTATAAAACTTATTTGACTATGTTTTTATTCTGGATAAATATGGTCCTTTTAATTACATGTCTGTAAAATTGATATCAATTTCACCTTTAGAGTCTGGAGAAATAAAATCTAATTTAATGCCATGTCTGGAAATTTTATTGAGAAATTTCTGTGGCAACCCTGCTTAAGCAATCACTCTTGGTAAAGAAAAAAGTTTAAAAAATGAAAATGTCACACAAAATTTATACTCACGAATCTCGGTTCACAGACTTTAATCTTATTAATAATGTGGCTTGACTTGGTATTATCTTTTTGTAGCAAAATTACCCTCAGTTTGCACACATTTATTTATATTCCATTCTTCCAAATCTTATCTTTTTCTTTTTTTTTTTTTTTCTTGTTTTTTTTTTTTTTTTTTTTTTTTAAAGATGGAAGGAGTGATGATTATTTTTTTTGAAGAGACAAAGGTATATTCTTTAATAAGGAAAGTTATGACCAATTTTTTTTTCCTTAAAAATGGCCGGTTTATAGCTTATACATTAGAGTTTTTATACATTTTCTTATACATTAGAGTACACCAGTTAATTTAGAGGGTTAATTTAGGTTTTAATGAAATCCGTCAAAAGAAATAAATGGTGGTAATACACCATATTTTTTAATGAAATCGCCATTGTAAATAACTTATACAACTTTTCTAAAAAAAAGATATAATAATTTTTGAAAAATTTGTGTGAGATTGCTATGTATTTCCTGTGATAAAGGACCTTTTTTTAAGGTTAAACTTTGCAAATATTTAGTCAATTTGTAATTCAGAAGATTCAGCTGCAGTATAAAAGTTATGAAAACTCTTTAAATTGAGGAAGCATTATGTACTCCTTTGAAATAATGACCATAATAATGGTAAGATCAAATGAGCCTTTTTTGCTGATTCCTTTAGAAACTTAGCTTCTGATCTTGTTTAAAGCTCCCCTCTCCAACTTTTGGCATAGAAGATATTGCTATTATAGAAATTTGTATTAAATGTTATTCTTTGAGCTAATTGTGTATCGTAATCGCATTGATCTAATAAATTTGGGTACCTACAAAAACAGTTAATGCTTTCTTCTATTGCCAACTGTATTTCTTAAGCTGGAAAATTGTCATTTTATAGGTTTGGACTGTGAAATAGATATTCAAAAAACAATTCAATTGGTTCGTTCACAGAGGCCTGGAATGGTACAATTAGAGGTAAATCTGTTATTTATATTGCACCTCTGTTTCGGTTAACTTCAAATAAGTCTAATCTGGAATGAAAGCAAATTTAACAAATCATTTAAGGGTTATTTCATCTCAAAAAGCAAGGCGCTGCACCCTACATCACCTAATTTTCTGAAATTTGGCACAGATGTTCATACACATGAATTATGTAGGTCTGTAAATTTTTTTTCCATAATTCTTATTGGTTCAGAATTTATGGGTACTTGAAATTTGCCCAGTTTCCCTCCAGAAACCAGAGGGTGCTCGATGCTATAAGTATCTGAGTTTGAGTATCTGTTATGTAACTACTTATAATAAAGGTGTAAATCTGAAAATTGGTACCCAGTGCAGACTAACCCAAAAATTTGATTTTGAGAGCAGGGTAAACAAAAACAGCCCTAGAAAAAATCTGCTAACTCCCATAACCTTCTAATGTTGATTTTCTTAAGTAGTGAATGTATATTGTCTTTCATGATATGATGTTTTGCCTTTTTTTGTAGTGAATCTATTGGTTTTAAATCATCTTTTGCTAGACAAAAGCTAGGCCCAGTTGTAGTGATGGGGTTGCCAATCTTTCAAATTGTATTAACATCAAGAATCCAGCATTGGTTATCTGTCAACAGCCAATTAAATGATGCTGCATGACCGTGTTGGTGTATGAATTTAACAAGCAAATCTTTTTCTGCATAATTTATATCTTCCACTATGCCAATCCACTAATTTTTATCATATGGCACACATGCATAATCACATGGAGCCACATCAACTTTTGGGACATCAGTATTTCAAAAGTTGTGAATTAATGTGTGATTAGTATCCACGCTGCATAATTTTGTTCCTACCTACATTATGAAACAAATCAGCAATATTAAAGTTTACAAGATAAGGCCAAAATTAAATCAATTAAATTATTGTTGTGTGTCATGTTGTGTTCCTAGTACAGTTTTGGCAGTTTCTAATCTATCTCTGAGAATTACTCTACACAAAGTTAGTTCTTCTGATGAGATGTATATGAAGTATATACCGCCAATGTTCTGGTTCAATACTCATACATAACACATAGAGTTAGAATGTGATTGCTCATATCTCTTTGTAAGCTTGCTTGTGCGGCGAAACGCTTGGCTGTACCAACAACCCCATCAAGGTTGAATTCAATGACTCTTAGCAGCAAAGAATGTCCATTTCGCAGATAAATTAAAATCTTGGTGAAAACAAAGATTCAAAATGTTTTTACAATTTTTATATTGACCAGCACATCCACCTTATAAGTATTCAGTATTGGTCACATTAGGTGAGTTTTGCTTAATATCAGTGTTAATAATTGCAATAATTCTGTATACGATATTTACATTGTGGGTTATATCATCTGAAATAATACAATAGGATTTGAAAATGTGTTTATTTAATTATCTATTAATATAGGAAATCGATATACATTTACATGTAAATTTCTATTTTATAATTTAAGTTTATCAAATATTTTGACTACTTCTAAGCAAATATTTTACAATTTTTTAATTTTATTGAATAAAACTTTACTATCTTCAAACGTCAATATTATAACTACACAATAAGGCGAAAGAATCCTGAAACGATTGGAATGTTGGAAAAAAAAATTTTTTACAGACCTTGTTAGTTCATAGGTATGAAAATCTGTGTCAAGTTTCAGCAAATTCGGTGATGTAAGGTGCAGGTTTTCACTTTCTTGTGCTTTTCGATATGGAATGACCCTTAAACAACTTTTAATTTAATTACTCGGATTTGTCTAATTTTAGCTCTAAATTCCACATAAAACTTATCATTTTTTAATAGAAAATATATACCAGTTCAAAGTGTTATGCCTTTGTTGTATTGCATTTTAAGCAGAGAATTTCAAGTAAATTGTGTCCCAAATTCCTACATTTATAAACTAATAACATTTCAAACACATAAATAGTAATAGAAATACAGATTATTCTTTTTTAAACAAAAATCAGCAAAATAAGTATGTGTTCCAAGCAAAATTTATTTTCAAAGCAAAAGTCAGAAGAAAATTGTTTACTTTTTGAAACATAAGTCATTAAAAAAAAATAATTTTCCTAAAAGGTTGGTTATTTTTGATTTAGCTCAAGGTTTTTAGTTATCTGCATTGAATTAAATGTATATCATTGTATAATAACATAAAGTAATACCAATAAATTTACGAACTAATTTATATCTTTGATTTAGGCACAGTACAAGTTTATATATCTTGCGATCGGCCACTACATTGAAATGGAACACAATCTTAGGGTGGTTCCAACAGTAAGTTAAGTTTACACTTGTTTTATTTTTTTATGTTTTGAATTATATTTTATTCAAAAATGAAATCGTTTTTATTCCACAAAGGTAAACCATCCCTAATTTTTAGTCTGTTTGAAACTTTGATAATCTAAAAAATTATGCAATATGTGCAAATAGAATTAATAAGGTTAAATACAGTGACAAAAAGTTTTTAGACGTGTAAAATATTTTTGATTTATTTTATAAGCTTTTGATATTACATTTTTAATTATAATCAGATAAACATACTTTAAGAAATTTTGTTAAGCAGACTTTTCCGGTTGTTCTGAGTTTTTGTCAAACAGACTTTTCCATTTATTCTGAAATTTTATCATGCAGACTTTTCCGGTTATTCTGAAATTTTATCAAGCAGACTTTTCCAGTTATTCTGAAATTTTATCAAGCAGACTTTTCCAGTTATTCTGAAATTTTATCAAGCAGACTTTTCCAGTTATTCTGAAATTTTATCAAGCAGACTTTTCCAGTTATTCTGCAATTTTATCAAGCAGACTTTTCCGGTTATTCTGAAATTTTATCAAGCAGACTTTTCCAGTTATTCTGAAATTTTATCATGCAGACTTTTCCAGTTATTCTGAAATTTTATCAAGCAGACTTTTCCAGATATTCTGAAATTTTATCAAGCAGACTTTTCCAGTTATTCTGAAATTTTGCACGAAAAAAAAATATTCTTTGTCTGAAAGTCGAGTATTTATTATTTCAAGGGCTCTTTTGTTTAAAAAAAATTGTTGATGATATCCATCTCGTTGCTCAAACTCGTATATAAAAAAAATAATTTTATAAAATTAAAAGCTTCAATATTTATATATATATATATATATATATATCATATATATATATATATATATATATATTGCTCTTCTATTGCTCTGGGATAGTATAGTTTTACGTTTCTAATTAGTTGGTGTTTTTTAAAACATCAGGAATATTATCCCTGGTTTTAATTTTTCTCTTGTTTAGTCCATAAGTGGTGTAAACAATAGAAGCTCTACTCTCAGGACGCAAATTAGTGTGAAAATTTTCATTAGAAATATTAGTTTGTTTGAGTGAGGTCTATTTCCAAGAAAAAAATTATTTAGTTAATTTCTAATAAAGTGTTCTGTATTTAAATTTTAAAATAATATATTGTTTGGTTTTATTTACTTTTTTGTATTAAAATTTTCATATACGTGAAAGGACCTGTAAGATAAATATCCACCTTAGTTTCAAATAAATAATAGTTTCACATCAACATTACTAAACAAGGATACTTTTTTTTTGAGATAAATTTTTAATGCTAACACCAATTTGTTAAGCTTGATTTCGTACAAACTTTGTGAGATTTTGTTTCATTGTAAACACTAACACTTACGAAGCAAAAACTAATTCTACCTTACTCGCAGTTGAAACATTTAGGAGGAGTTATTTAAGTGAAAATTAAAAAAAAAGAACATCTTAGAAGACTCCTTTAGATTTTCCTTTCACAGCACACTTTCTTAATTCAAGCCATGAAAAGCCAAAAATATGTTCCTAGTTCCTGCCACGGCTATTTTTTTGGTTCTTGATGTTGTGTCAAAAACAAATTAGTTCAATCGAGTTTAAACCTATGGCCTAGCGCCAAAAGCTATGTATGCTAGTTTTCGATAGATTTTTGTTAACATTCGAAAAAATTTTATTCGTATCAGGTGTTATGTTCGAGATGCTATTTCCATAAAAAATTATGGTTTACTTTTTCTTAATGAGATCTAAGAAAGTTTAATTAACAATGTTGTGAAAGGTAGTTTAAGTTTCAAAAAGATTTTTTTTATAGATTATAACTTTTTGTTTTTCTAAACTTTTGTAATTAATCCTTCGCTTAGAGAAAGAATCAATTAAAGTTTTTATTTTTGAATTTCATTAAAAAAAAAGAATTTGTGATCCTTTTATATTTTTGATTTAGGAGCAGTCTGAGATTGCAAAGAAACCTACTAGTCCAAGGAAACCACCACCAGTAAATACTTCATTTGATAGGTCCTCTAAACCTTCAAGACCTACTGAACCACTATTATCAAACAGGTATGATGTTAGTATGTATGTAGGCTGGTTCTCATATTGACATGGGTAACTAACAACAACTTTATTTTAAAAAGAGTCCGTGATCTTAAAATAATAAATAAAAACCAAAGCTTAAGAGCTCAGTAGACTTTTTCAAGGTATGCAAATGTTTCTGGTGGATAGAACATTTTCAATTATAAAACTACACGATTTTTTATCCATAAGTTTATCCAATATTGTTATATTAACAGCAATACTAACAGAATTTTGGGAACTAATCAGTTTTTACTTCTAGACTTGTCATTAAAATTAAAATTCATTCCAATCAAATTCAATTCAATCAAAAACTATTTTCATGTATCAAGACAATATTACTTCAGTGTTACATTCTCATCTTGATATTTTGTAGATCCATTATAGCTTCTAAAAATCCTGATCTTTCAGTACGCTGCATTGTGAACGCAGTTAAGAAATGTTATGTAATTTGGTGTCTCAAAAAGCAGTCGTTATAAAAAATTGAGCCTTGGGCTTTGGGGAAAAACCTAATTTTAAAACATTTGGCTTCTAAAGAGGAGATTCGCACTCAACAAAATATAATTAGAAGTAAACAAAACGAAGGTCTTTATAAATTTTTGTCATTATTATTATTTTTTTAAATCGGTCGTTTTTTGCAAGGCTATAGGCTACTACTACTAGGCAGAAAGCTAAAACAAGAGATAAAGATAAAACAGGTTTTACACAAACTGAGAAAGATATTTGTTGATATTAGACTTAAAGGATTGGAGATAATAAGTTGCAGGAAAGCAATCAGAAGGAAAGAAAAGTGATTGAAGATTCAAACCAAAATCAGAACCAACAAGTTGAGTAAATATTTCTGAATTTAGTCAAGAACAGGCTCCCTCCATAGATGAAAGCAATAGTCAATACTTGGTCAAATGGTAGCCTTATTGATATGAAGTATACTCTCGGGCGCAATAAAGTACTAAATAGAGATAAAATAGAATAGAGATCCAAGAGATCCAACCTTCATAACAGCAGATTTTGCAGTGGAAGAATTCCAAGAAAAGTTATTTCAGAATGTTAGGTCTAAGACTCGAATATGCGTAGATTCAGTGATTTCACTACCATTCATTAGCGCAAATGGAAGAAAATGTGTCCTAAAGGGGTTTATGGAAATAAGGTTCGATTTTGAAGCATTGAATAATACCAACCATTTTTCACCACATTCAGTAACAGTGCGAAGATCATCTTCCATTTTAACCTTATTAAAAGTATTGTCTGTCTTTCCTAAGGTTGAGTATTCATCTTATACCCGAATACCTCATTCAGCAGAGCATCTGACTCCCAACACAAGATCATGGGTTCAAATCTGTGTATCACCCACTCAGCATATGAGTAGCATTCCGGTGTGGTAAGTTTGTAGTTTTAACTCCTCATTAGCTTACTGCCTACTATTTATCTTTTTTTTTTAAAGTCTTAAAAAAAAATCCTCCGCATATCAAGATATTAATAAACACATTCACAGAAGTCAGTCAAGGCATCATCAGTGGATCTACAAGAACGAAAACTGATGATTTAAAAACAGATTGACTCTAAGTGGCAATTAATCAATGATTCGAGGACGTTATTTATGACTGAAAGAGGACTGATAATTATGACCATAATTATGAAGATCGGGTCGCTCTCCAGAAATTTTGAATACTGGGACAACAGATGCTGACTTCCAACAAAAGAGAAAACAGTATTCAGTGAAAGACTTCTTAAACAACCTGCAGGGAGTCAGAGATAGTTCTGGAGAGTACTTTTGTAACACTATAGGAATTTAATCAAGGCCAATAGCTTTAGAAGGATCAAGAGTAGCGATAACATTTTCAATCATTTTGGTTGCCATGTAGAGATGAGTCAAATTAGTGTCAGTCCTAGGTGCCAAGTCAGACAATATGTCTCCAGAATCATCGAGAGCGAAGTTACTACTGAACAGCTTAGCAAAATGTTTGGTCTTATTTCTAGCAGAGTTAACGACCTCAGGTCCATTGAAGAGTGGAGAGATCAAAGACTTACCCTTATTTCAAATTTCAAATACACGCCAGAAGTCTCGAGATCCAATAGATTGAATGACCACACTTTTATGGACCTGTTTTTGGTAAGAGCATCTAGGGTCCTTAATGACTCTTTTACAGTCATCTCTTCTCAACACAACTAGTGCGCTGAAGGAGATAAAAATATTTTTACAATGAGTAATTGAGGCCACAATTGCTGGAGAAAACCATAGACTCGAATGAAAAGAATAGATCAAGTAGAGAAGGCTCTTGATTGTCACAATCAGATAGACAAGTTGCAAAATTGACAAATTGAATTAATAACTGAGATATTTGAAAGGTTTGTAGTTTTAGAAAAAGGTAGCCATTCAGTGTGGTGATCGTTGAAATCCTCAAAGACAAAGATATTGGGAGATGGGTTAATTATGAGAGCCTTGTTAGTCTCAGAAATGGAGTTGATTACACTGCAGGACTGTGTGGAAGGAGAACCGTATAATAAGAAAAGGATAGCTGTTCAACTATAGAAGAGATAGACGTAAATAAAGGTATGATTTATTTGGGTTTTTATGAGAGATTTTGTGAGTTAAAGTCAGATTATCATGAGCAATGAACTAGAGGGAAACATGGAAAGAATTATTGCGAAGAATACAATACAAACTTTGGTGAATGAAAAAGATGCAGGTTTGGACGATGTTTCACAGTCTTGTTTAGATTTACTAGCAGTTATCATAATATAATATCGGGTTTAAAAAAGTCTTACTGCCTTGGTTGAATAACTTGTACAAAAAGTCAGCTCAGTTTGTTATTTTGCCTATCAATTATGAACTTTTTGTCTCAGCAAAATGAGTACAATATCGGGCAGTATACTTTACCCTGAGGACAAGTATTGGTTTGCCAGCGATTTTTGATATTGAGACACAACTCTAGGAAGATTGCCACCCAAGGCTGAAGAATTCTTCCTCCCCTTGAGACAAAACTCATCCCGGCAGATGCTAACCCGGTATTTATAATTTCTCGGGGTCAAGCTAAAATTGAAAAACAACATGAAAAAGAGGATAGTAATCTCTTTTGATGTTGAAAGTCCTTTTAAAAACATGTTTGATCAAAACTGTGGATTTAGCAGATGATTCTATTATTATATGTGTTCTATGGCACTCCAACAAATGGTGAATTTAGAAGAATAATCTGGAAAGGTATTGAACCTTTAAAGAACATATTATTTATCGCTGAAAAATATTCCGATAGAATATTTCGATAAAACAGACTAATGCAATTGAAAACTTATTTCCTAATAAAGAGAGTATTTGGTAAAGTCATTTCATTTAAAGCTTTCCAAGTTTAGCATGAATTTGATTTTGCGAATAACTTCTCTATGATGAGTAATCCAATCAGAATCTTTACCAACACAAACTAAACATTTAAACATAATTTTTAAGTTGAGAAATTTTTCAAATATCAATGATAAGTCAATTCCAACCAAAGGAAATCTCATCAAAACTATAAAAATCAATTTAAAACAATTTAAAACATAATGAAATTATGAACAAAATAAAAAACAGTGATTTTAAATTGTGGTGAGGTGAGTTAATGATTTCTATTTTACCAGAAATTGGGTGTTTGAATAAAATTATTAAAGTAAAACATAAAAAAAAAAAAATACTTCTAAAATTAACACGTGAATGTAACCAAATATATCAAAAGTCGAAGGATTTAATTTAAAATATGTGGATGTCTGTAAGAGAAGGTCTGCTTCTTGTCGAAACTTAACCAATGTATCGGAAAAGATAACCAAGTGTCGAGCATTCTCAAAAGATGCCTTTTTGTCATTAACAAGTTGTTCTTAGCGAAATGGACCTTTTGCTAACATTCAATTATTTGAACAAATCAAAGATTTTATACCAAACCACTTAAATTCTTTATTTTAATCTGAGTTCTGTTATTACTAAAATCTTTATTTCTGTGTCTGTGACTAAGTATTTGTAATTATAACACCCACTTTATTTAAACTTCAAAGCAATTACACCTTGTCACATCAAAAAAAAATCTTTGTTGGTCAAACTTTACCAACATCTATATAAACACTCTTGCTATTAATTATTCTACAGAAACTAATGATTGAGAAGAGTATAAGCTCGATAATCCAAGTACAAACAAATCAGCTAGAAAAAAGGATCCAATGCACATGATAAACCTCCCATGCTACATTCCAATTGTGAGTGAAACTTTAAAATGTCTTCTTCCTCATCAAATATTGGAACAGTACTATATAATTGATATTTAGCCAGTCTTGGAAAAGTAAGGGGGAGGACACTTTTCTATGTGCAGGTATTTAACCCATTCACGCTCTTATGCTTGAGCCAACAATAAAAACAGTAGTTGATAATACTAATGTTACTGCGGATGCTAATGATACTAATATTTGAATCATGAATTTTACCTACTCTTTTTAATTATTCAAATATTCAAAAAAAAGAGAGGGCTGTTAATAGTTATTAGGTGTTGAGAATTGGGTAAGATCTTATTTTTTGTTATTAAATTAGTGCGATATTATCTCGTTAAATTAGTGAAATAAATACAAGGTTGAAAATATATGTAAATAATCTTTAAAAAATTAGTTCTATTTAGATATACTTGAATGCCAAACTGAAAATTAGCCTGTTAATTCTTTAACAGTTCATGTGGTTTTCGGAATATCTAAAGTTGGCTGGTTTAGATTCAGTATAACACTTAAAATTAAGGTTCGGGCATTCAAAAAATTGACTAAGGTTTATGTACTTGATCAATTTTCTCAAATTATGCAATAAGAACTTCAGGGATTTTTAGAATGCCTGAACCTTAATCTTAAGTATGTATGTTATACTGATTCCAGACCAGCCAACATTTGATATTCCGAAAACCACATGGACTGTTAAAGAAATAACAGGCTAATTTTCAGTTTGGCATTCAAGTATATCTGAATAGAAATAATCCATTTAAATAAAACTTTTTCATATGGTGATTAGATGAGAGGATAAGATGATTAAAAAATATTTTTTCGTCACAGCTTTTCATAAACTCCATTTAAAATTTCAAACAGCTCTATAATATTTAGTCCTATTTAGTATTGAGCAGCGAATTTTTTTCACCAACTGCTGGATACTATTGAGTGTTATACATTCCTCAATAGTGCATACTATATTGAAATAGTGTATTAATACTATATTGGAAAACAAAATAGAATCATTGCCTTTAATTGCTAAAACCGTAAGTTAATATACGGAATTGATTTTGTTTTAGATCTCCTCCACCTATTATTGCAATAAATGGTGAACTACCTCCTCCCGTGCCTGAACGTAAACCAAAACCAGCTTTTTTATCCAATACATCTCCTTCGATACCATGTCATACTCTTACTGAGGTATGTATTTAATCTGTATTGTGTGTAGCAAAGAAATTTTTAAAACAATTACGAGACTAATTTAGTGGGCCACATGTTGTAGGTTTTACCGAGCTTGTGTGATTTTTGTGAAAACGCTTTAAAAAATGTTTCTTAAACAAAATCTAACAAGAATTTGAAAAAGCTGTCGAAAGAGTTGTAGCCTCATTATTTTTTAAATTATGAAGTCATTTAATAATATCATATTTATTTAAGTTTTAAAAAAATTTTTTAAGTTTGATTTTTGGGTGACTCAGAGAAAAGTTTGAGCTATTTAATTTTTTTAGCAATTAAATTAAATTAAATGATTGATATTTACACCTTAAAAATGTTTTTAAATCTTCAACGCGCAATTAAAAAACATGACACCAATAATGAAATCGTAACACATTGATGGAAAAAGGATCATTCATTTAATTGGGAAGATAAATCTGTCATCGATTCCGAACCTCGACTCATCTCGTGAAAAATCAAGGAAGCCATTCACTCCATAAAAGAACCAAACCATATCAACCGAATTTCTTACACTTTACCCGATATC
>JAUZNK010065074.1:0-14543 GCA_035046665.1 Euphysa ruthae
GCAGTATAGTATAAAGATTCATTTTTGAATTCATTTATTATATTAATAGTATTTAGTTTTTTATATAGATTATCTTTGTTTTTATTTTGTTTTTTTAGATCATTTGAAACAGATAAAAAGAATAAAAAAAAAAATTACCATGTAAATTTAGTTTAAAAGTTTCATTTTCCAGCTCAGTAAAACGAAAAGCATCTCGGTTGCAGGTAAAGCTCATCAAGGGCCACTTTGACCCAAACACGTGGTTTAATTCAACTTTTAGGCCGAATTTTACTGACATTATAGCTGATCGTGGTTTTGCTGTTTAAATAATCGGCTGACCGATACTAACTATTCTGCTTTAATTCTGATTTGACCAAAACCTGTAGGAAAGTTCTTTGCTTAGAAATCCGGTCACCTTTTGTATATCTGTAGTTTTAGAATATGTAGAAATGTCACATTTCAACCATAATTATTTTCACATCAGTCTTGACTAACCTTTTAGCATAATTTTCTTCGTTTTTTCGCCTTTCTTCTTTCTACAAATCGTTAAGGTAATAATCTATCAATCCTTGAAAACACACAACTTTTGACTTCCCATCAGTTTCAACAAGGTATAACTTATTTCCATATCTTTTCTCATGTTTCTGCTTTAGTCTCTATCGAGTACACTTGCAAATTCTGAAATTTTGGAGTGTAAATCTTGCAGAGGGTAAACTTCTCTGTCTGAACCGATTTCCAATCATATACAAATCATTTCGAATCCCTTCATCTACAGGGCGGCTTCGTTCGCCTCTATCTGGATCTGAAGATCTTTTATCGATCAAGAATCTCTGTAGACATGTCTTTTGGCATTTGCCTTCACCCACTACTAAATCATTTGAGCAACTCAACCTTTTATGAACTGAGCTATGATTTCTACTTCAGCATTTTTCTAATAAATTCCGGTGAAACATAATAAATGTCACCGAGTGAATCGGGTTTCGTTCAAGATGAGACACTGGCTTTTTAAATCGCACAAGGTTCAATACTTTTACGTAATTATTTGTGTAGAAGCTTACCACTATCACTGTTATTTGCTTTAGATGTTTTCAAACTTCTTTTGACATCAGTCATTAAAGGTCTTCGACGAGTTCTATAAAGTATTATATTTTTCAATGTCTTTCATCAACTAATTTTCTATTATTTCATTGTTTCGTATCTTAGACTTAGTACGATTGAATGCTTTTTTTTCCAACACAGATCTTTCACTGGTGAATCCCTCTAAATAATTTAGCCAATTCATGATCGCCAATCGTTGTCTAAAAAAAAATCAAATTGTAATCTTAATGTGGTAAGCAAAATAGATCATAAAAACCTGCCTGGTTTAAATTTTCTTTAAAATTCGGAAATTTACATTAAAATAAACCAAACCTTAGCTGATAACATGGCATCAAAATTTATATCAACAAGGCTTCACTTCGTGAAAATAAGAACGATAAAAACTTAAGCTCTCATGCAGTTATTATTATTAACTATTATTAACTTCGAAGTTTCGATAATCTAGAGTTGCTGGATTGGCTTAAGGTGAAAAACCAAACTTGACTATTTCTTTGTGTAATGAGTTTATTCTAAGAAGACAATGCATTGTGAACTTCTCTCTGTTGAAATTCGATTTTTTTTTTTAAACAAAATATCGGAAATTTACATATAGCCTTGCTTTGAAACGTTTTTCCAAATAAGTTTTTTATGCCGTCAGAATTACGTGAAATTTTAAGTTGCCTTTCAGACATATTTAAACATGTGATACCACAGGAAGAGATTAAAGGTTGTATTATTAAATAAATTTTCCACGCATCTTCGGTTGTACATAAATGAACTTTCGTGTAAGATGGTGTCTATTAAAACTCCAAGTTGTTTATACGTAGTACAATTTTTGAGCTGGTTTAGCATTTTGTTTGGTATCAGTTTAATTTAGACCCTAAAACAATGAACCAAATTAGCCTCGCCTTATAAATAACCTGCGTTGCTCTTGATCAAGAGGCTGGTCTTAATTGCATATCTTGTTGTGATATATTTCCCCAATAGCATATTTTCTTGGTAACGTTTTCACTGCTGTGTTCAATAAATTCATAAAAATACTTTATCGACTTTCTTTTCAGTTAGTTAACACCAGCCACCAATAGCTTTGCGGTCTAATAGCTTCATACCTTTTTTTACCCTTTTAAAAACCCCAACCTTTTCTATACATGATCAACAAACTCTTCTTCCGCTACTATACAATTATCCCCCAAGTTTAATATGTTACCTACTATTTAGCAACAAAAAAAAAAAAAGGAAAATGTTGAAGTATGCTCTAAATAGGTGAATTCTAACTATATTAATACGACGTATTATTTAAAACGCCTTTACGATAGCTGACAAATTTTTTGTGAACTTCGCTGCTCATTTTAGCTTTTGAATGATTAAAAAACTACCAAATCCCATTGATTTAGGAATTATTGAAATAGGATACTGTATTGGGAGATTGAAATTTCCCTTGTGAAAATCTGAGCCGGATTACAGTTTTCCTTGTGAAGAAGGGTGATTTTCCTTGTAAGCATCTAGGGATAGAAAATAAACAAAATAATGCCAACCATACATTAATGAAAAAGTTTTAAGAATAAAGCCGAAATAAATGTTCTAGAAACGAAAGAAAGTATTTTCTTTTTTTAGATTTAATTATACGAACAATTTATGATGACTTAAAACTAGGGAAATTAAAAGGAGTAGGGTCTAAGACTAGGCTATCTTATAACTTTTGCTCATTCACTCATCATCATCATAAAAAAAGCAGTCAATTTGCTTTAGAAAATTTTAATATATTTTCTTTTCATACGAGCTCAAAAACAAAATACCTTGTTTAAAAAAAAACCTATATAAATAAATACAAAACAGAACAGATATGAAGCAATATTAGAAAGAAATTAATGATATGGAATGATATATTCGCCGTATAACAAATAATGAGAAATAACGAAATATATGAGATCTGTCTCTTTGCCAAGAACCTTAGTTGAGTTTTTTCGGTGTTCCAATAAGAGACGTTTATTCAATTTTCAATGAGCCAAGATTTTCTGCGAAAGCCTTAGCAATAAAACTTATATATATATATAAAATTATATATATATAAAAAAAAAGAAAAGAAAAAGAAAACTAGTGTTTGCACACATTTTTTTTTTTTTATTTCCTGCAATTATTCTTTAATTTCTTACCATGAAATTAAATGAAGCACATTAAGCAGAACACTCCTTTACATCATATAGAGTTTGACCAACTTCTTGTTCAAATAACCTTGTTCAACTCATCAATACTAACGCATTAATACTTAAATATTCAACTGTATATAAGTTTCAGGAAGATTTGATAGGCTCTATATAAATTTCACATAACTCCAATAACGAAGTATTTATTTTTTGCAGGCTCTCGCCATTTAGAAAAAAAATTTTTTTTTGGTAAGTGTTTAAGTGTCTATCTAGTGTTATGCCGTATTTGGTAAAAAAAAAAAGTATATTTGTGTTTGATGAATGAAAAAAAAAGAAGGTTGAATTGAACTTATTAAGTAGAAAGTTTGCTCAAAGTAAGAGAAATCTATTAAAAATTTACTTCTTTGAGCAAAAATACTTATTTCTCTCTTTTAATACTTGACCTTAATGTATATTTGAAAAGTTTTTAGGATTTTACACACTTGAGATCACTGTTTAGACGTAACGACGTTTACACTAACCTGTTCTTTAAGCGTTATGCAGTAAATGCATGCAATATACAAATTCCAATGTTAAATAATTTATCAGAGCTTGTACTCTGAACAATATTTGCTAGGTTCATTATAAAATCCATTAGGTTTATTTATAGATTTTTTTTTTTTTTTTTTGATAAACTAAGTTCCCTCTAGTTCCTTATTAAACTGATTTGATATTTACACATAAACCAGTCACCTCAAAGTGAGCGTTGACGGATAATATTTTCTTTGTGTTTTTCAAAGTATCCTAATGAATTGGCCTTTTCTCTGAGTTTTCAAGGTTCTCTGATTTTACAAGATTTCAAGATGTTTAGATGTTTTCTAATAGTGCGAAACACAATCCATTAGACTACAGATCCACAAAAATTTTTTTGGTAACATTTTAGAATACATTATTTCCTGAGACGAAATTTTCGTGAATAAGAACTAGTTAAAAAATAGTTTCAGATATTTTAAAATAAAGTTTACTGTGATTTATTTTCTTTAAAAAATTTCTGTAAACAAATGATCCATTGTGCTGATGTTAAATACTTCTATAAAAAAATAATAATTTAATTATAGAAAAAACAACTGTAATATAAAATATTAAAAATTAACTAAAAAATAATTCTAAAAATCTATGAAAATATAAACACTGGGTATTAGTAATTTTAATTTGAGTTATTCTCATGGTTCAAATTTATCAGAGCCTGAGTAGTAACTAAAATGTAGATATTTTCAAGCAAACTCTATTATTGATGACCTATGATATTTCACAGTAAAATTAATTTTTTGAAAAACTACAGAGGTCGATGACAAATTAAGAATTCAGAAAAAAAAAAGAAAAAAAAAAAAGGAAAAAAAGAAAAAGGGAACCTTACTTTAAAGAGATTCGCAAACCCGAGAAACTCTGGCATTTTGCTAATATTATGAGATTAAATTTATGATAAACGATATCTTGATGGTACCTTTTTTATGAAGATACATTCAAAGATTTTTATATATATTATATATTGCAAAATGGTATTTATACATGCACTTTTCACATGAAAATCATCCATCAAAACATTTCCTAAGAAGGCTTACAAACTTTATCAATTTTACTGAAACTTTCAACAGGGTGACCTTAAAGTGTGTGAAAAAAATGCAAGGAATTCTACTTACATTGAAAATAAATGATTTATTAACAAAATATACAAATTTGTGTTTTCAAGTGTGGTTGTAAATACTATTTTTTGAAACTAGTCGTAGAATTATGCAGTACTCTTGGTTAATATTTTATTTCCACCCCCAAATAGATTTTAAACTGAGGTAAATATTTCACGATTCAATGTTATTAATAAGATGATCTAAAGCACAGTGGAAATAACAAAGCGTAGCACATTATCACTAGAAAATTGGTTTAACCATTTGACATCGGCGTAAAACGTAAAAATTTTAAAACAAAATTCAAACGAAAAATAATAGGAAAAATAGGAAAAGTCAAAATACACTAATTTTTATCAAAGATATAATTTTTAGCAGCATATTTCTTGATCATGGACCTAACGGTCCCTTTTAATATGGGGTCAGGAGTACTACTACCGTTTACATCGTTCTTTTCCATTCTTGGGTTAGGTGAAACGTGCCCCTCCGACGAACTATCGTCATCACTATCTATATTAAAACTACTCCTAACTAACAACACATTCGGACGACTCTGGTGAACTGCCGAAACCTGTTGCAGCTTTAGAAAATATTGTTTTATACGTTTGTTAACAAGGTTTTGTTGCGTACAGTGATTACGAGGTAGCCACGAAGTGTTCTCTTCTTCATGTGTTTCGTCGTTATTAATTGAAATATTAAACCGTGGACGATTTACACGACGAGGTAAAGAGGCACTACGATGAAAAGTTTTACCAACAAGCAATTTATCTGAGTCTAAAGAACATTGCTTCTCTAAAGTCATTTTCTTTTTTTCATTAAAATTTGAATTTCGAACTTCTCTACGACCACGAGATTCTGGATATCCTTCCCGCGACGACGAGGAGGAAGATGAGTCTCTTCGACTCTTCTCATGATTGTTTAATAAAGTTGTAAGCTCATCATTACTGCTATTCACTCCATCTCTTTTAGCAACTTTATTGTTCGTAATGTAATTGACACTAGCAGCGACATCAAATTTGGATGTTTTAGTGCTAATAATCGGTTTCTTCTCAGGACGCGGCAATGATGCTGTTCGTGTGCGGTGCTTTGTTTTCGCAGGAACTTTTGGTGGTACTTTAGGTGCTTTAACTGGTATTTTCTCTAGTTGAGCTTGAAGACCACTCGCGAGCACTACTTTCTTAGTCCTTTTTGGATTCGGAAATGTAGAATATTTAAACTCACCAGATTTTCGGTGATTATCAATACTTTCAACTTCTTTATCTACAGGAGTATAAAAGACCGTTTTCGATTGTAGAAAAGATTCTCTTATACTACCACACTCATCTGAGTTTTTGCCAAAAGAATGATTGCGCTTATTTGTAGGTAAGGTATTTATTATTTTCTTAACAATTTCAGTATCAGGCGATTCGTCTGAAGATGATAGCTCATGTAACGGCAATGAGACACTATTTAGGGAATTCGTACTGGATATAACTGTATCATCTGGGAGAGGATCAGTATCCACAATGCTTGAGTCATTGTCTTGAGAAGCATGTATATCATCATTATTTAAAATTTTTACAGGAGTGGAATCTATTTCAGTGTTCAGGTTCAAATGTAATAATCTTGGAGATGTTGTAATTGGATTTGAAACTATCGATAAAGGAGACTTCGATATAGGAGATATTTCAGGATCAGAAACTATTGATTTCGATCTAGGAGACAATTCTAGATCAGAAGTTGTTGATTTTGTAACGAAGGATGAAGATGATACTGACGGCTCTAAATTACCAGAATCTTGATTGGATGAATATGGAGTCGATGAGGGTGGGTTGGTAAAATTCGCTTTTTTATCGTTAGAAGAAGTATTAGGAGTGGATGGCATTGGATCACAAGCAATCACGGTTTTTTCGGATTGTTTTTCGGGCGTTGATTCGATGACTATATTTCTATAATCGCTCGATGATCTGGAAAAACGCTTCCTGTGATACGAATATACATTGGATGCGTTTGTTTGTCTAATTGAGTCAAGCGACTCGATCATTTCTGTCATTGTAACTGGCTCCTTTCTACGAAAAGATTTCATTCGTTTTTCAGCATCAATTAATTTCTTATATTCTTTTATTCGATCAGCTACTCTCTTCACTTCAAAGTTAAGTTTTTGAGTAGTGTTAGGTGATGCTGATTCTAAATTTGCTTCACGTAAGCGTTCATCAACCACAGCAACTCGGGTCATTATCGACATACCAAAGTAAGCTTGATCATTAAAAAGGGGTGGATCTCGTGAGGTAGACGTCTCGGGTGGGTTTAAAGGCGCCTCTCCTGATTCTTTATTTTCAACATTATGAGTGTTAATATTACTAGCAATATTTCCTAATTCTGCATTAACGCCATCAAAAACTTGATCAATATTGGCTGACCAGTGGTTTTGGTCATCCAAATCTATGGTAGAAGGTGGAATAATGACAAGACTCGCTGGTTCAAAAACCGCTTCTTCTAATGAATCATTATTATGGCCGGTGGTAATATTAAAAGAAGGAAAGCTTTGAGATCGCTCCAACCGCTGATGAGTAAAACTATTTAGCATACAACCAGTACTTCTACGGTATCTTGTCTTGTCAGGAGAATTCCCCAACAAAATATTCAAATCCTTTGATACACTAGAAGCGGAGTCATTATCGAAAGTTCTGAATGAACTATTGAATGCATTGCTGACCTTACGTACCATATCTTTAATAGATGTCGAAGATTTGTCATCATCGCTTAAAATCGACAACCGTTTTTCAAGGCGTATGTCTGACGAATGCATTCGATTAGTTGATTCGTCCTTTAAATTTTCTTCAAAGTTGTTACTCGATTCAGTGGAAATCATGGAATCGTTCGGTAAATCGTTAATGCATGAATCAGAAGAAATGAATTTATTGTCAGGAGAGATTGGCGTAATAGACTTTTCTACCGATGTTACCCATGAATCAGAGGGTCTCGTGATGTCTCCTATCTCTTCATAATCATGATCATCTTCTTCATAATCAATAACTTCATTTAAAGCCCGATGTGCAGCATCTTCCTAACGAAAGAAAATAATTAAGAGGGTAATAGACCCACAAAACGATTTTGAACAACAAAAATTAATTTTTGCATATTCGTACATGCTTTTAATAAAAATCTCCAAAGTAATATGTTTATATGTTTACCAGGCAAAGCCCATAAGCTACACGTCACCCTCTCTTTTCAAAACGGTTGCCATAAATATTACACAAAATTTCTGCAGAATAAAAGCGTTCTAGTTTTAAGGAAAAAATCACAGATTGTTTCGGATTGGGACATGCTATATTTTCTGCAACTCCTCTTTAAAAAATTACCATTTCAAAACCATGTAATTTTCTAAAGTCAAGAACAATTTTAGCAGGATTGAAGCCTAAATTAAAGCTAAAAGTTAGAATGAAATATTGAGCGGCTATCAAATAAGTGACCAGATACTTAAACTCAAAGTCAATTAAATATTTTGCAGTTTTTATTATTTGGGAGTGAAACAATGGTAGAAAATGCAAATAAAAAATTATTTACCGATCCTATAATTTAAAGCTTACAAAATTTATTGATTTAGTGATACTGCGTTGTAAACCTTGTTGTTATTTTGATTCCAGATCAAATGCACTAGATTCCAGTTAAATTTTTTTAAAAAATTGATGCTGAAATTCACCAGCCCTAAAACATTGTTCTGATGCTGCACATCCTAACAACGCTTCGAGGCACGTAAACTTTTTTGTGAAATTGTAATTAGAATTTAATGCTTAAGGGGCCAAAACATGTTCCTGGGTTGCTACTTTATATAAAAATTTGAAATCTTTTTTTACCAATCCTTCCTATGTGACTTTTGACATTTGAAAGTTTCAAGTGCCTAGGAAAAATTTTTTTTTTCAAAACAGCAGCATTAAAAAGACAAAAAAAAAAAAAAAAAAAAAAAAATTTTAAAAAAGATTTTCTGCCATTAAAAAAAAATCAGAATACTATGTTCAGATCAAGTTTTACATTTTTTTAGTCCTTGACCAAATGAAGTTTTTAATAGCCAACATTAAAAATATTTTCTAACACCATAAAAAATTCCACAGAAATCGGAAGATAATTTCATAATATAAACCGATAAAATTAACTTTACCAAATTTTCTCTGCGATGAAATAATAAAATCTTCTCCAGCTACGCAATATATATATACATACATATATAATTTTTCAGAATTGTCATGTGGTGGACATATAGATAAATATATAGGCCTTTATTACTGACAGAAAATCCGAAATTACTTACTTCTTCCTTTATTTTGATAGAATCTTTTAATGACTCCAAACTACGAGATTTACTAATGGAATCAGCATTTTTTGATAGTTCAATAAGAATATTTTCTTGCGATTCTGATTCTAGTAAAAGACAACTGTCTATGCTAGGTTTCTGTTTAGGTCGTCGCTTCCATCGATTCTTTTCTTTCTTTTCCTAAAAAAATTTAATTGGATCAGTTTAATCTAATCAATATCAGTGTTGTCTTCAGTTATGCAAGAGGTGAAAATTTATCTGAAAATCTCACTATGATAGAGAACATGTATTTTTTCTTGTTTTTTCTATAATCTGCAAAATTGCGCTATTACTATGGTCTTTCAATTCGGAGGAAAAATGTCATTTTCTCATATAATAAAGAATAAAAAGTATAAATTAGTGGTAAATCTATAACTAGTTATATTTTTCGCACATAGAAAGAATGTAAAAAGATTTCCTTCAAAAACAGCAGTAATTTAGGCCATTAGGTTTAATAACAAGGCTATACTATTTCAGATGTTACTATTATAGTAATTATAGTAAGCAAAAGTAAAAAAATATGTTGAGTGAAAGAGCTTTTTCTTTGAACAGAAGTTATTCTCCTAAAGGTGAAAAAAATTTTCGTTAGATGTTTTTTCGCTCTATGAAACAACCTTTACAGAAATTATATTAATTTTATATCGAAATATTTCCAAAATTTCTTATTTCTTAACAACGCCTGTAACAAAAAAAAAAAAAAAAAAAAAAAAAAACGTACTTACGGTTAGTATTTTTATATTAAACAAGAATTTTTTAAGTTCTTAACAATAAATCAAATTCTATTTACATAAAATTTAAAATACTAACAATCCTTGACAAATATTTTCGCATACATATCAACATTAGGTTTTTGATTCATAAGCAATTTAGGATCCTGTTGGCTTAATGCCTCAAAATGAAATAATTCAAATAAATGCATGTGAAAAAGTCTAAAAGTTAGATTTAGCAGGTAATGGGTTTGCAAAATATACAGGTAAAGTTTTAATGCAAGCGAAAACATATCTAGTAGATAGTAGTTGTTAAAAGTATAATACATGTTATGCGAGTGATACAAATATTTATTGAATTTAAGAAGGAGATAAAAGATTTGCTAAATGAGTATGGTTAACAGTTATAGACAGCATCACATCTACATAAACTTGCACTTAAAACGTAAGTTTAACATTTATTTGTAACATTGATAGATGAATAACATGTATTACTTATATTTAGAAGCTATGACAAAATTTCATAAAAACTTTAGATTTAAACTATAGTGCATTGTAATTAACCAGCTCCATATACTTCCCTCAATTAAACATTTCCAAGCACCAACATGAATTTAATTAAAAGAAAAATTTTACAAGGAAGCTTAAACACAAAATAATATAAATAGGCTATAGCTCAAACATACAGTGCATCATTATCTTTATGTATTAATTCACAGCTGATGTGTGAAAACCACACTTTTTTGAGTAGGCTAAGGGTAAAGAAACCACATTTTATTGTTTTATAACAATGAAACTAAAATATTCATTAAAACTTCAGCTTTAAATAATTTAAAAAACATATTTTCGGAATGTAGAACGACTGCATTGTAGGATGTCACAGACAAAAACACATGTCCTCATTTATTAAGGTAGGAAAAATGGTTATGCGTCATTGACAAAAAAATTTTTTTTTCTGCCACTGCCCACGGAGAGAAACGATTATAAGATTTTAGTGTTTGAAGTTAAGGGATAATATTTAAACAAATTAAAAATACTAAGTGTTAAGGTTGTGTTTAAAATATATAAAATGTGCATTTATCAAAAAATATTTAAATTTATATAAGTTTAATGTCTTGGTTAGTAATTTGGTCGCAAAGTTGCAAAACAGTTCTAAAGAAAAAAAAGCTACAATAATTCAATGCTTTGAGCAGCTTATCAGATGGTATGATACACTGATGAAAAATTTTGAGCACAAAAAAAAAAAAATTATAAAGTAACTTAAAAGAAAAAATATTTCTTCAACATCCAAGGAAATTTCAGAATAATCGTGCTTGAGAACAATAAATCAAAAATGGCTGAACCCAGATTTCATATTCAATTATAATCAGTAATAAAATATAATCTATAGCATATTTTAAAAATATTTTAGAGCTGACCGGAAAATTTTTAGGAACAAGGAATAAACAACTGTAAAAATTACCGCAAAGGTGAAGAATAACTTACTTTTTCATGCGGGCTTCCTGGAATAGGAGAGCGGATCCTAAAGTCATTCAGATAGTCTTTAGCTTTCGCATTTAAATTGCGTTTAACAGACATTGGTTCCTTATCTAAATGCTCCTAAATACAAAACATAAAATATGATTCAATTTAAGTTTCTGAGATACAGCATGGGGCCGAAATGCTTTCCACGAAATAAATTTGTAACAAAAACTACATTAATAAACTGGTAATTGATGATGAGAATCAACAGAATTATATTTAACATTATTTTTATGGTTTCAACACAGCATAAAAGATCGTTCTCAAAAAAAAATTTTTTTCAAATTACTTGGTTGAGTAATGAGAGTGAGACAACAGCATCTTTTTGCTAAAGTACAATATAAACCTGAAATGATAGCTCCCAAAAAAACTGAGTATTAAAGCATATTATACGCAAGGTGGAATTGTTAAAACCGTATGAATATAAAAATGTTAAAAATTTTAAAATATGGTTTAACTTAATAATCTAAGAGAACAAATTAAATATACGTATATTTAATTTGTTTTAAGAATGAGAATTTAAACCGGTTAGGGTTTTTGAACAAAGCATTTCATAACAACGTATTATAAACATTTTTCAGTATAAAATTACCCTGCCAATGTTATATCATATGTCAATGTTAGGAGATATAATCTTTTGACCATATTGTAATAGAAGTACCATAATGGATTTTTAAAAATCATTAGATTAAGGCAAATTTAGATATAGTTCTTTGACCAATTATTCCAATGGTACATCAAATAAAATGAAATATAAGATTTAAGATTTAACATTTGCGAAATAATCTTAAGCGGTTTCCAAGACTCTGAAACTCAAAAAACAAAAAAAAAAAATACATACCCTTTTAACACCTGCAACACAAACTAAATAAAACATTAAACTCATTTTTAAAATTAATAGCTGTAATACAAATCCAGTAAACATACCATGAAAAATTACAAAAGGTCCCAGTCCCTTATTAAACTAAAAAGGTCATATATGATAAGACAATTTGGTTTACGTTGGTTTATAATCTTATAAACCAACACTTTTGACAGGTTTCCTGGTTTAAAACTTAATCTACAAATTATGACCCTAAATTAAACGTTAAAGCCGTAAAATACTTAAGGTATATAGGTTAAATAATGGAAAACATTATGACCCAAAAAAAAAAAAAAAATTAACTTTGCAGAAAAGTGCAAAGTTTTTTTTAACCAAAACAATTTTGGGCTTTACTATAGACATACTTTTTTTTCTTAATTTCTTTCTAGTAATGCAATTTTTTAAAAACAAATTGTTAATTTTTATTTAAAATATTTTAGAGCAATTATCCACTTATGTTTTAATAACTTCCTTTAAAGTACAAACGAAATATTTAACAAAGGTTTTGAGAAATTAGCAAAGAAGCAATTAAGGCAAAAATTTGGAAATTTTGCAAAAAGACTCTTAAACAAAATTTTACACATAACAATACATTATATCTCATCTAAAGTCCTGTTTTTCCCCAAAAAAAAGAGAAAGCATTGTTTTCAAAAAAATTTGCAAAAGGCAGTTTGGGCCTGTCTCCTCTGAATCTATATTTCTTGTAATAACCTTTGGAATAACACAGTTTTAGCAGCGACTAACAACCTCAGAAATATAATAAAATTAAATATTACCACTATAAAATTTCAACATAATCGAGGGTTACATTTTTAAGAGCAAAAATAAATTTTTGGGGTCCTGCCAATACTCTTTTTCAGTTACGAAAAATAGTATATTATCATCTGATAGAAACAATAAATTATGATTTAATAGAACTATGCTTTTAGAAGATCAAAAATTTTGCATCTTGGGCATCCACCCAAAAATTGCTACTAGACAATTATTTATAATTTCAACAGAAAACGCTGATATTTCGAGTCATGTCTAAATTCTTTGTAATAAAACATATATCACAAATAACATGTTTTCAAGATAATTAGTTAATTAATTAATTAAATAATTGAGACGTACATGGTTCCCTGAGGTGTCATTCCATCGATAGATTTTTTAAATAAAAAATTTTTTTTTTAAATTAGATTTTCATTCATATATAGTATCAATTTAATAAGCTAAAGCTTTTATAAAATTCTGCAATCACGCGCTTTGTATCCTTAACGTTTATCTTGGAAAAAAATGCACCTCATTCATTACACTCAGCCCATACATATTGGCATCAAATTTTTTCAAAAAAACTAATAGCAAATTAGATGTTTATATCAGAAATCTGTAATTTGTTCTTCAATAAAACTAACCTTAAAATTATCAAAAATATATTTTTTTCAGCAAAAGTTGTTAAACAAACCCATAAAGTAAAACAACGTACCATTAGCTCCTCCTTTACCAACTTTTTTCTTATTGATCATCGAATCGTCTAAAGCTTGAATTGGCACTATAAAACAAAATATTATCTCATATTCCTAGATGTGCATGAGTTAGTTACTAGCAAATATTTTGATATTGTTTTTCTGGAAAATCTAAACTTAGCATAATGAACATTGCTCAAAAATTAGGTCTTATTTTGTTCCAGAAATAATAAATACATCGCACTTTTAAGTCAATCAAAATATAAGTACAAATTTTTGCACTCAGGTACACCAACCAATTTTTAGTTTGTGCTGTAATCATAATAGAAAATCATGCTGGCAACCTCACTCATTACCGACCATATCATCACCCAGCCCCAATCAATATCAATTTGCTATTGTTCATTTTAGCTTTGTGTTTTCAAATCTAACTCACAACAAGCTATTGTCAAATTAATAAATAAATATTAAGAACACCTCTTTGGTTAGAAAAGTTTGAGCGTTGAAATCAAATGTTAAAAAATTATTAGGATTTAAATCGACTTTCATTTCTTTGATTAAAGACTCCCGTAAGCAAAGTTTGGTACTGGGCTGGGAGAAATTTAAGCACAACAACCAAATTGTGATGAGGTTTTCAAGAGGAAACTAGTTTTATAAATAAGTACAGAAATATATTTTTGAATTCAAACAAGTCATAATTTCTATCACACTGGCTATTTGAGCCATAAAGTACTGATAGCAAATAGCAAGACCATGCGCAGTTATTCTGTGAATTTTTGGAATCAATATATATATATATATCTATATATATACATAT
>JAUZNK010065085.1:0-14541 GCA_035046665.1 Euphysa ruthae
TATATATATATCCATCGATTACAGTATCACAAATCTGGATTAGTGAAATTAAAATCTTAGCAAAAGCTTTCACCATCTTTATTGACAGCCGGCATTGACAACGGAGGCAATAGAAATAGAAATGAATAATGTGAGAAATTTAGCTTCAATAATTTTTTGAAATAGTATAAGGATGTCGTTTCAGAAATATTTGTATGAAGGGAAATGTAAACCAATGAAGAAGAATCCTGCCCTTGTAACCCATGATCTCACTTTTAGAAATTTGGCAGCCACACTGTGTTTGTTTTTTGTGGGTCATGATGCTTTGGCAGCCACACTGTGTTTGTTTTTTGTGGGTCATGATGCTTTGGCAGCCACACTGTGTTTGTTTTTGTGGGTCATGATGCTTTGGCAGCCACACTGTGTTTGTTTTTTGTGGGTCATGGTGCTTTGGCAGCCACACTGTGTTTGTTTTTTGTGGGTCATGATGCTTTGGCAGCCACACTGTGTTTTTTTTTTTAGGGTGATGATGCTTTGGCAGCCACACTGTGTTTGTTTTTTGTGCGTCATGATGCTTTGGCAGCCACACTGTGTTTGTTTTTTGTGGGTCACGATGCTTTGGCAGCCATACTGTGTTTGTTTTTTGTGGGTCATGATGCTTAAACAGTTTTTTAAATTAATGTAATCTAATCTTTATCTAATCTAATACAAACTTAAGATTTATATCCTGTAAATGCCACTTTAATCAAATTTACATATAATTTTAGGCGGATGTTCTTGACACAGTTAATGCTGAAAAAGAGTTGAAGGTAATGGAAGGTGCTATAAGAGAAAATCACAACTCTCTGATAGAAGGGAGAAAATCGAACGATAGAGGTAAAAAATTTTTAAATATGTGATCATATATACAGCCTCTTGTGTTAGGAAGGTAGAAATTTTCAGAATAACTACGCTCGTTTCGTATAACAGCTGTATAATACATCCATTTTCTGAAGGAGTTGGTAACTACATTCCATTTCGAGCATTTCAAGTTTATTTTCTCCGTTGCATGTTTATAAGAGAAATTTAAGCGTTCGAATTTTATGAATTAAAATTTTTAATTTGATCAAAAGATTAAATGGCTTATTTTATTTTTGCATGGGAATTCGCACAGATCTTTGGGGCTGACGACATTCACCCCCAGGACATGTAGCCCTGAGACAATTACCCCAGGTCACTAGACAATAGATGACTAAAGCCTTGTGCTACAGATTTTTTAGACGTTGTTATTGTTACAATTATTATACCTTACTCTTATTAAAAATATGGAGTGTTTCTATTTTATGTCTGATTTTATTTCTGATTCTATTGTCTGATTTTATGTCTGATACTATTGTCTGAACTTATGTCTTAGTTAATATTTATGTTTACCACCATTTCCTACCTAAATATCAAAACAACGAAATTAGAATAACATTAACATTGAAAATTTTGCATGAACAATCGAAAATGCTCATAAAGAAGCTATATTGTTATTCATGGGTTATTGTGTATCTGCGGTGAATACCATCAAGGGTGAATATCCTTAGGGCTAATAATACCGGGGTAATAGTCGTAAGCGGATGCTTTCGCCAGTGGTGAGTGACCTGAGGTGATTGTCTCAGGAGTACATGTCCTGGGGGTG
The DNA here is from genome assembly GCA_035046665.1 of Euphysa ruthae. Lineage (NCBI taxonomy): Eukaryota > Metazoa > Cnidaria > Hydrozoa > Anthoathecata > Corymorphidae > Euphysa > Euphysa ruthae. The sequence continues at coordinate 1,643 of JAUZNK010065085.1, forward strand.
AATATCGCCTAACCGATTCTTTGGTTATACAAAATTTCTGTTTTTTGTTTAAATTCAATACTAGAAGCTTTGTTATAAACAACACCAAAAAGAGCTAAAAAAAGTTTTTTAATGACACAACTACTCCAACATTAACAACAAACTGATTGAGAAATGAAGAAAATTAAATACCAAACTAAACGTTTCTTAGACATAGGTCTAGACGATAGATGTTTTATTAAACTCATTTTACACATGATCGTTTTTACAACAATAATCTTATTTTGGAGAGGATAACCGACAAGTACCCAGATTGTCTTGCCGTAATTGATCAAACTCTTATTTGAAGAGTTTTTTTAACGATAATGTACCGAGTAATTTGTTATTTTTAGCAACTGTGATATGGTGAAGTCACCAGGTAAATCTTGTTTAGAGGCACACGTATAATGATTTGCTTTGTTATCATTTCTAGCATATCTATATCAACAAAAGATTATCAGTTCTCAAATGCAAGATTCATTGAATAGCAAAGAAAAAATTTTAGAAAACCACTTCATATCAAATACAAAGGTAATTTAGAATACATTTATATATTCAACCCATTATGTGGTGATGTTATATAAATTACTTTTATCTTACCAATTATGGAGTGACAATCACACACCTTGCTTATATTCTATGCATTTTGTGAAGATGTTTACACAAATTATTTTTATTTCGAATTACATTTTCTTTCCTTTAATTTTTTAAGTATTGTTTATCAAAATTTTCAATGAAAAAGAGAGAAAAACATATTTGAGTTATTTCATTAAGCATGCTTAATTGGTAATTTAACCTCCCCCTCCGGTTTACACATACATAAACCTTTGGACCAAGAATGCTCACCAAAATGGCTTAGTCCTAAAATAACATGACATATTTCATAAATAAAGGTTACATCGTAACAGATTTACAAGCCGTTAATTCCCGCTCTGCCAGATAAGAAGATATAAGACATAAGACGATAGTGGGATTTATTTGGTTCTAATTTATATTCACTTGAGCAGAACTAGTAAACGAATTTATTGATTTTTTTTTACTTCAGGGTAATGAAAATAGCAACTTTAAACTTTTCGTTATTCAGTTGAAATTTTCTTCTCAATTTTAGTTTGAGTTTATTGTCAAAACTTAAAAATATAAAATACATGCTCAATTCTGAATTACAATTGTATTTTGCTAAATTACTTTTACTTTTCTTTCAGTTAATTTTCAGTGAAAATTTAATATATTAAAATATTAAAGTTATATACAATATATTATTCTGTACATCAATACAATCAATTCTACATTAAATTTTATTAATCTATTTTATATCAACACAACCTGAAACTTTGTTAAGTGTGGTACAAAGGACCGTGATATAAAAGCCAAATTTCAGTCGTTTTTGCAAGGTGGTTTATTCAAGAAAGGCTCCGTAGCTAAATTTTTAAAGCAGTTTAAAATTTACCGTGAAAATTTCTTCTTTTTTTTTAATTTTACGATATCTGTTCCGTTCAGTCACACACTGACACTTAATTGAATATTTACCATAACGATTGCTGTGAAACCTAGGTAAACTGCGGTTTCTGTCCACAACATTACGGGTTGGATAGATATGAATGCTGAAAGTTTCAATAAAAAATTATGAACAAGTGCCTGGAAGGTTGTTCTGTAAGTTGTCAAAAACAAACGTAATTTTGGCAATCTTAACTAGAACAGAAAGGGGAGGTATTTTTAAACATTAGATCTAAATGGAAAAAATGTTATTATTCTGACTAAACGACGTTGAATAACAAGCAATTTATTGACGAGACTTTCCAGTTTACTTAGTACTTTCAGAGGTTGTGGAGTTATTAAGGTTTTACTCTATTTATTTCCACTGTGATATCATAAGTTCTTGAACTAATATACCAGAAAGTAGAAAAGAAATTTAAATTAAAATTTTTTATGTAATTTTCACATTTATACAAACTTAGAACTTCCTAAAAAAATTATAACCATTTGGTTATAATATACATATTTTTTTTAAATCCTTGGGATCAATTAAAGCTTGGTTTTCATGGACCTTGTAATTTCAAAAAAACATGACCGCTCATACAAGACCACATATAAGAAAAGGAAATAAAAGCAATTTTTAAAAGAAAACAAAAATTTAGTTTTTTAGTGTTGTTGCTAAAATTAGAAAAAAGCAACAAAAGAAACTGCTTTATTTCATCATGTCAGCACAAACATTATTTTAACAGCTCTCAATTTCACACCAATATCAATTAACACGGACGGAAAACTATTTCTAAAGTGTCTATTAATTAAGACAGGTAGAAAAGTATTTTTTTTAAGTATATATGTATCAATTAACGCATGATAAATTAAGGCAATATATAAATTAACACGTTTTAAATAAGGGACGAAACACAAATTGACATAGTATTAAAAATTTTTTTTTTCAATCCGTGTTAATTTCATTAAACAAGGTAATTCGTTCCAGTTAACAATTCTCCACTCAAGGTATACATATATATTATATGTAAGTAAAAATTTATGTTATATATTATATTTATGAGCAGATATATATATTTATATTTGTATGACTTTGATACCCGGTGTCTCAAATTGATATCTGTATCTGGATATATGTGAGTTTGGTATAATCCATTTAGATAGTGTGTCTAAAAAAACCTGATAACTCGATGAAGTGCCTTATTGTGTATCTGCTAGGTGTATACTAATTTGTTGAAAACACGAATCAGAATTAGTTTTCAAGCTGCTTCAAAATAAATTTTAAGAAGATCGTTAACTTGAAATTTTTTGAAATGTTCTTACATGAGACTGTGTTCGCACTTTAACTAAAGTTTGTGTATTTTCTTAATAAACTTACTTTATGAGCTTGCACATTGTGTAGTTTATATTTTTATTTAAAGTTTACTCCAAATTTTTGATGAAACAAAGTTGCACGGGTTAAAGAGCAAATATTACTAAGGGTTTTAAAGAGGCTGCGTTTAAATATAATGGTTTTATAAGTCCATTGTTATTTTTTGTACATATTTATAAACCCTAGAAAATGGACAATCTGTTTGTTACTTCATGGTCGGATGGCAAAAATATTTATGTCACGTAATGTTCAAAAGTAAAAAGAATGACCAAACTGGAAGAAATGAGCAAATGTATGGTGTTTGTGCAAAAGGTGTTACAACAAAATCAATTCTAGTTAAAAATAATATAAAACCACAAAAAAAAACCCTTACCAATATAAATTATCAACCAATTGAATTGCCTCTTCATTTATTTGTCTTTGTAAGGTAGCGTCAATTGCAAAACCTATTCTGTAAGTGACTTCTTTTTTAGTCATAAGTAAATTTCACTGCAGTTGATTTTGCTGTAAAAAATTTTTTCTCACACCACCCCCACATAAATTTGCTTGTTTCTTCTAATTTCTTCATTCTTTTTTCTTTTGAACACCATGTGACATAAATTGTTTTTTCCATCAAATCTTGATGTGTCGAAAAGCTTCTTGTCCATTGTCAACGATTTATCAATAAAGACAAAAATCTTTTTTTAATCTCTGAATTATGCCTATCTGCTCCATTCGCTTCAGGGATACCAAAAATATACCTATATACCTGCCAAGGAATGGCCATTGTCATGTTTGACGCAACTCATCCCGTTATCTTACTCCAAGAAAGCCTAAAAATAATAGACGCAAGAATATAATAACGTATAGAACAAAGCAAAGTGTAAATAAAGAAAATTTCTATATCAAAATTATTTCACATGTGGTTCTTTCCTCCGTCTCCATTCGTGCACATTCATACACACCTAAATTGATCCAGGAGTACAGACTATCATCACCTTAGCTGTGAAAAAAACTATTAAATCAATTGTAAAAGAGTGTTATTATTTATTTATTTTATTTTATTTTTTATTTTTATACTCGTACACCTAAAATGTATTATGGTATGGTCATACTCCCGATTATTTTTCTCCATCAACTGGCCTGGCTGGGACAGTTTTGCTTTAAATTATTTTCAGAAAAAACAATTGCAGAGTAGGTATACAGAGGCATAATCCTGATATGAAAATTTTAATAACAGTCAAGTTTTATTAAATTTTTGAACAAAAAATATTTTAATATGAATGTTTAATTTTACTTTTTATTATTTTTAATATTCATATTTAAATAACCTATAATTGCTTCAGACTCAGTCTGAATAAAGCCTGCGGCAAACAACATAAATACATACTAAAACCTTTGCTTATATAATAAATATTTTTTTTAACTACCTATAGCCACCTACCTATAAAACACCTACCTAGGCTATACCGGTATAATACCATCCGTGAAGCAAGCCTCATGGATGATAAGAGGATAGTTATTCTATTCTGCTGGGCTAAATTTTGTTGAAAAAGTATGATTTAATTTTCTAAATGAGAATTTATTTTTACTAACAATAACTAGCAAAACATATCTAAAAATTTACCTGTCATAAAATTGTTTTCCCGTCTCATTAAAAAAGAAAAAAAATCAATCAGGGGACCAGCAAGAATTAACCCGTTACCAAATACTTTCTCTGTATCCCGGTCCATTTCTTCACCATAAACTAAATCTTTCTCTTGATTTTTGTTCTTAATTTTTTGATCTTGTCCTTGAACAATAAACTGTCAAAAGCAGAAAGTTCAATAGACTCCCAAAAATCGACATTTCACAGAAGCCATTTTAAAAATTTAAATAAAAAGATTTTGTTGATTATACGGCACGAATGTAGTAGACGTTAAAAGAAATCCTTTAATAGTTCTGATTCATGTACAGTATACTTTTCCAGTCGTAAAATAAAACTTGCGTATGCTTGTAAAGAAGTGGGACAAAAAGTAGATTAAATCAACGCCGTGCTAAATAAAAAATATTACACATTATTTAGATGACTCGTGAAAGAATTTCTCGCAATATTCAAATAATTTCCCAAGAAAAACTCCATGATAGTAGATTGTCGAATGAAATGTAAGTATATATTTACGGAAACTTCTTCTTTTTAAATATGAGCTAAACTTATTTTCAGTTTCTGTACTCTTTTTATTATTGTTATTATTGTTATTATTATATTTTCCTTTTTAACCAATAAATATACATTTATAATTTCGTTTAAATATTAGAAAAATTATTTGTTAATATAAATACTAAGACAATCATTGAATAAAAAATTGGTTAGTAGGAGGGAATCACTCATAGAGCAAAATGATTGACTCCGGTTTTGTTTTTTTTTTCAAGACATCAGAAAACGCCATATTAATTTTGAAAACATAATCCAAAAAACTTGGATTAAAAGATTATTGAGTACAAACAACTTTAAAAACTAATCTTTTAGATTGGGTTCGGTTTAAAGTTGATAAAAATTAGAAATTGCCAGTCTCTCCTTATAAATGGTCTGATCAAAAATCAAATTGCCTTTCTTTAAATCGGGTTAAAAAAAAGAATTTATCAGTTACTAGTATTAAAATTTTAAATTGATTGTAACAATTGAGCTTTTTTGGACCCCTGGAAAACCTGGTAGACTCCTAAAACCTTCCTTGGCCATCTTTCCGTTCACCTTATTCCAAGGCAGCTCATTAGTTTTTTTGAATTCACGCCCGAAGTTGAAAATTGAAATGAAAGAGCATTAAAATTTTTGGAAAATAAAATACTGCAATACGGCAATTCCAGGCCTAAGAAAAATCCGTCCAAAACTACTCTTATAAATTTTTCATTAAACTAAAAAATTTTATGATACATTAATATGCCCCTAAGCATACCGATATTTAGTCCAGAGAGAACATTTTCTCAAAATATAATAATCTGGTTTTTGCAGTTTATTTTCACTTTTCTCTTTGTATTCAATGTTTTTTACCAATTTGGGATTCCACGAGTAACTAGCTTGTTTATTTTTAGGTATAGTTGATTATTTAAATGACCTGAAAGAATGTTTTAATTAACATTTATTATAGTTTCTTTTCTGGAATAGCAACTAGCTGATATCATTTACACATTAATTGCAGCTGACAAAATATATCCCAGTTTTAACCTTGTGTAATCGTGACTCTGTCATCGTAACCTCTTGTAAAAAAAACCCTAATTAATCACATCTCTTGAAGTTATTTTGAATCGGAATCAAGCGCAATTGTTAAATTCTGAACAAACGTAAACTAAAATGTCTTAAAGAATTTTTTTTTTTTTTCTTTTTTTGTGAAATTTTACTTAAAATCTCACTGTGAAGGTGAGTGTTAATTATTGATATTTCTTAATAATTCAAAAGCTATATATTTATGAATTATACATTTTTAAATGTTTTTGACTTTTTAGATGTCGCTATTTATTTCTACAACGCAACTTTCTAAATAATTTAAAAGTATGTTTTTTTTTTTTTTTTTATTGTTTCTTAGTTACAAAACACAAATTAGAAAATATAGTGTTGCACTTTTTTTATTTCATCAGAAAGGAACCAACAAGAAATCAACTACTACCAGTTACTGCAATCTTGGCCATGTTTCATGACACTTTTATCAAATTTTAGCATACATTAACATTTAGCGCATGTTGTAATAGTGATTCTCTTAACTGAAATAGCAAAAATGATAACAAGCTTTAATGGGTACGGACTTTTCACTTTCATCCCTTAGATCTAGCAGAGAAAAAAAATGTTTTAATTCTATAAGTCCAAAAGATAAACCTAAAGTTGAATATACCAAGGGAGGTGTATCCATATTTTTAAACTGCTTGTGGTATTTTTTTTTAACTAATAAGGATGAGGTGTCCTAATTGCGTCTCATAGTATTTTGACCATGATTGTAGTTCCATGTGTCAATATGATTTAGTTAATGTTTTTTTCCTACATTTTGTTATATGAAATATCAGACTAAGTTTTCAAAAATTCCCTTATATTATTGATGATGATTTCGGATAATTTTAGATAATATTTATTAGACTCTTGGAACAGTTTTAAGCACTGTATTTTTAAACAACCGTTGCCCTTTATTCTCTCCTGTTTCCTCAAAAGAGAGAAAACAAAAAGTTTTAAAAACATGAACTTTAAAATGTCTTGTATCATTCATTGTTTGGATGATTGTCTTAACATGGAACATGTTTTAATTTTACAGTTATTAAAAATTCCATTTCATTACATCGATATGGCGCCACTTGATTATTTAGTAATCCTAGAGCATTATTTTCAATTATTTGCATTTTTATTTATAAGCAACCTAGTTGCTACGGATTAAGGGTTTGATTTAGGTGGAAAATTAAGTGGTTTGATTTGCAAAATTCTGGGTTGTGATTGATTGTAAGCAATTTTTATTTGTTTTTTGTTGTGATCCTGATTTTTAAAAAAAACAATAGCAGGGGAAGTAAACGCAGGAAAAACTGAAAAATTTGCTAAAAAGTTGACTGAAATATAAACAGCATCTATTCTACGTATTTTACTATAATTATGTTATCTTTATAAATAAATAGCTACAAATCAATTCGATTGTGACGTGGGAGGAATCAAATCCCCGACCTTGTGTTTGGGAACCAGTGCTCTAACCACTGAGCTGCAATCACCGACAAAAGAGTCGATTTATATTATGTAGTTGATAATTTCAGAGGTAAACCCACCTCTGCTGCTACGGGTGTATAGAAAACCATCTGTAACAACACCGTAATAATGGAGCATGTGAGCGAGTAGTATTTATGAAATATGTGCACTATATGTTCTACATATCATATCTTTCGCTAAATAAATACCTGTATTTGTTTCCCAGTGAAAACAATTTTGAAAAATGAGAAAAAAACAGTGAAAGTTAGCCTTAGTTTGCTTTCTAATAGAAATTCTGATTTGATACATGCAATAAATGACATAATAACATTTTTTGATTTTTTATATAGAAAGGTAAACATTGTTAAACATTAGTTATACACACTTGTTTTCAAATAGTTTTGTTTCAAATGCATATCTTATTCCAGAATATTTTTGTTATTAAAGAATTGATTAAGGCGTATGTATATCCTCGTTTGTGTTAGGAAAAGTTCTGTATTCAAATATAACTTATTTATCTCAATTGTTATTTTCAAATTCTGCTGTCATAGAAGTCTTTTCACCTACGCACTTTTCTGTAGAAAATTCATGTTTAGAGGCCTAATCCATATCAATGGCGCATAAGGAAAAATCTTCCTCAAGCTAGTTGTGATTTTAAGCAATTCTGTGGAAATTTTCTCAAATATCTGTATAACGATAGCAATACAAAAGATAGCGGTTTGATATGGAAGCGTTTATCGAGAAAGTTGTGCTGTATTGGTTTATACTCTCCTGCGTCACGTGTTATGTTGTACAAGGATTTATTGGATCATTTGAATCTGAATTTGAAATTAGAATAAGTAGAATAACGGTTCGGTAATTTCTCAAAAAGTATTTTTTATTATTCATAAGAAATTTTAAAGTTGTAGATGCAATTTTTTCCATGCTTTATGTAGAAGGTAGAAAGTTATCGCAATAAAAGTTTTTGGGAATTTTAATATTCTTTGGGTTTTCTTTTAGAAACTTCCAAACGTTCCAAATATTGAGCATCTATCTCTACAGCAGAATAATATTACAAATCTAGATGGATTGGAAGCTTTAAAAGATACAAAATTAAAATCACTTATATTGCGTGAAAATCCTGTATCCCTTCAGCCAAAATATAGAAACAGGTGAGTATTAGTTACTGATAGTTTGTCAAAAATTCTGAGGCTCGACACATCTGTTTTCTTTTTAAGTAAAAGGTAAAATAAGTAATCAATAAAATTCTTGTTGATTTTTATAAATAGGGTTTGCAGGACTATTTTGGGGGTGCGGCTATGGAGTTTTTGGTATGAAGCAGCTATTTTTAGAATAATCGGTACGATTTCAGGAGATACTGCTATAATTATCTGTTTAACGAAAACTTTTAATTTTTGGAAATGCTATATTTTATTTTAGAAAATTTCCTTCCAAACTACTTCCAATGAGTTAACCTACTTATAAACAACAAAAAAAATCCGTCTAGCGTTTTCATTTTGAGTGTGTAATTTTCGAGCTGAATTTTTTATGATGGAGAAAGTTTTTTTTACATATTTTTCTTACAGATATAATTTCATGAAACTACTCCACTTTCACTGTTCGTTTCACTAACACCAAAGTAGCAGCCAATGCAACTTCTCTGTACAAATAAATTGCTTAACAAAACATCAATAATACATTCAACATGTATTTATATATTCTTTAAAATTTATTTGCTTTTCTTAGCACCTCAATGCTTTATTTAGGGTATTTGAAATGTTACCCCGTCTACTTTTACTCGATGACTTACCTCGATCATCTAACAGCAACGATAAAGAAGAAAAGACGAGTTTATGCTGCTTGTTTTGATGTCTTTTTTTCCATTTATTATAGCGATTATTAAAAACTTTGTAAATTCTGTTGGTTTGGCAAATCATTGTTCAGATCATACCTTTATTTCATCGTTCAGATCATCGTTCAGATCATCGTCCAGATCATCGTTCAGACCATCGTTCAGACATACCTTTATTTCGATAAAGTTGTAACTAAAAATTATTGCTATAATGTTGGTTTTGCAAATTATCGCTGTGGTCAAAATTTTAGGGAATGGTATCTAAAAAAGTTTGCTTGATGAGAGGTAGATGAAAAAGAGCGCGCCTTATTTTTTAAATGACATTTGTTATCCATTTGCTTAGACATTAAATTGAAGCGTTGTTTAGTTAAAAAAAAGAAAAGAAAATGAAGCTTATTTCGAACCAGTCATAACAGGTATGCCTTGTTGCGGTGAACAATACCACCAGGTCCCTATACCAGACGTGAAAAAAATCTCTTTGCGGGCTTCGAAGGTTTGCTGATGAATTATCAAAAGTGATTCACTAAATAGCATCAAAATTAATAATTCGTCAAGTTGGTATTCATCCCCCGTTAGTTCATTGATATTTTAAAGAAATACTTTAATTAGTTGTATTGAATTTAACTAGCTGAATGCAATTTATTGAGATAAATTTTTCGCGTATGATAACTTTCCTTCTTGCATTTATCATGAATTTTATTCCCCTGGGTTTATTTTAGCCATTAAGCGACTTTCAAAGTTATTGTAGTGAAATTTAAGAACATCTTTTAAAATTTCTTAGCGAGAATTAATTTTCGCGAAAACTCTCAAATCACGATTGTAAGATATTTTTTTAATAATGTAAATATTGCTTATAAATCCAAATATATAATGAAACACACAAAGATTATTTTTTAGTAAGCCGTTTATTATTATTTTTTTTTTTTTTTTATATATATATAATTTATGTAAAAGCAAGGTATGGTTATTTCAAATCTGTAAAATAATATTTGATTTCCAGTGAAATCACTTTAAAGTTTAATTTTCTTAAATATTACAGACTACCACAATCATATGCACTGCAAATCAAACGTAGCAAAATATTGAAAACGGCTAGTATCAACTGAAGGGACTTCGGCTGTAGTGAACATCGGCTGAAGAAGTGCATGAAAAAGTAGATAAATTAAAAGAAGGAAACCGTGATCTAAAAATAAATTTGAAGTCCATTATAAAAAATAAAAATGTCAAAACAAACTTCCGTGAAATAACTAACTACGCACTTGTTTGGAAGAATTTCACAGAAACACAATTATTCGGATCAGCTATTTACATTTACTTCTTACAGTTTCATTTACTTTTTATCCGAGTTTAATGTAACCTGACAGCAAATACAGTCACGGAAGAAATGGCATCATGGACACGAAAACTGGGTTACTACTCCCGCTCTAATTTTTTTTAAATCGTGGAATAAAATTGTAGCTTTAATGCTCAGCAAATCGAGCTGAGCAGTTTCACGACTGCTTATTAGTTGAATTTTATTCTTTGTTACTATTTTTAGCAGAACAGACTTAAGGGAGTGGTATAATAAAATTTCAGAAAATCAATTTTCCAAAAGCTAATGCTTAAGCTTCCGTAGAATCCGATTCCGAGGTTAAAAATTCCCTAAAAGAAACTTGAGCGTCTCAAAATTATTTTTTAAAAATGTGTCTGAAAACTGAATTTTCAATTTTTACCCTCGCAACGAATTATTTATATAGTTGCTAAGGTGTTTTTGCCCAAATAAATAACCTGGTTTGGTGGCCAGAATGCAAATACGAGAAATAAAGATTACAACCATATATGACTTCTTGTTACTATACGACTATTTTTATGGTTTTATATTTTAGTATATTTTTTTTTTTCATTTCATGGTTTCTTTTTAATTAAAATAAAATGTGAGGATCAAAAACAAATAGGCTTCTAGTAGAGTGCGTTCACGCAAAAGAAAAAGATTCAAAGGCAGTAGATACACAAAAACTTTCTGCTGCATCAAATGCTGAAACAGCGAAAAATGTGAAACCAAAACATTCAGCTTCTGGAAAAAAGTTACAATTCAATGAAAAGGAAAACAATGAAACTTATGTTGAGGATTTTAATTTTGATTATGAACTTTCATTTGCTTTCAGAAGCAATAAGCATTTAAAGTGTCCCCAACATGTTATGTAGAAGAGGTGTGTTGTAGTGTTATCCGACCAACATGTGTTATGTAGAAAAGGTGTGTTACCTTGATCTAGATACTTTATTATACTTACCTTGTTTTATATAACTTTGTTTTACATAACTTGTTCCAAATTACTTGTTCTACATACCTCGTTCGACATTCCTTGTCTTTCTTACCTTGTTCAACATGTGCTCTATATATCTTGTTCTAAATACCTTGTTCTATATACATTGTTCTAGATACGTTATTCTATACCTTGGACCACATACGTTGTTCTACATACCTTGATCTATATACTTTATTATAAATACCTTGTTCTACACAAGTTGTTCTACATACCTTGTTCTACATTCCTTATCCTACCTACTTTGTTCTACATGCCATGCTCTATATATCTTGCTCAACATACCTTGTTCTGCATAGTCTCGTTCTACATACCTTGCTCTGCATAGCCTCGTTCTACATACCTTGTTCTGCATAGTCTCGTTCTACATACCTTGTTCTGCATTCTTTATTCTAAATACCTTGTTCTACATAACTTGTTCTATATGCCTTTTTCTGCATAGCCTCGTTCTACATACTCTGTTTTAAATTCCTTGTTATACATTTCTTGATCTATATACTTTGTTATAGATACAATATTCAAAATGTAATGTTCTATATATCTTGTTCGATAAACCTTGTTTTAAATTCCTTTTTACACATATCTTCGTTTATATAATTTGTTACAAATACCTTTGTTTTAAATTCTTGGTTCAATATACCTTGTTCTATATGACGTGTTTTCCATGCCTTGTTTTACATAACTTACTCTCCATACATTACTCTACATACGTTGTTCTATATACCTTATTCAATAAATCTCGTTCTACAAAACTTTATCTAGCTACATTGTACTACATACCTTGATCTCTATATTTATATTATATTTTATTCTACAAAACTTGTTCTATATACAGTTATTATAAATATCCTGTTTTGTATACTTCGTTCAACATATCATATTTTACATTCATTGATCAACACACTTTGGTCTATATGCATTTTTATTGACATCTATTTCAACATTTTTTGCTTTAAATAACTTTTTCTCCATAAGTCGATCGACACACCTTGCTCAAAATAATTTATTAAAATTATCTTGTTCTACATACTTTGTTAAACTTCCCTTGTTGTAAGTATATTGTTCTACATAGCTTGAATACATACCTTGTTCTACGTACCATTATCCACACAATTTGACCTACATACGTTGTTCTACATACAATATTCTACATACGTTCTTCTACACTGTTCTAAGCACCTAGTTCTATATAGTTTTTCCAACATACCTATTACTAAACACCTTATACTA